>MCJB01020021.1:40341-50510 GCA_002018475.1 Nicotiana obtusifolia
GAGGGCATTTTTCATATATATGTGCATACAAAAGCAAAATAGCGAAAAATTGAAGTAGAAATCTTATAAGATTATACAAAAGCTGGTTGAAGGAAATATGAGATCAAGTCTCCATGAAATCACCAGATAATTATTTAATTGAGGTAAAAAATCCATACCTAGCACTAGGATTGAGGCTGCTATGTTTCACTGTATTAATTGTAGCAGACTCCTGTCCTGATACTTTATCCCGAGGCACTTCTGATAAGTCTAGCTGCAGGAACAAAGTGCCCCAAATGCATCCCGAAGCAAAGAATCATCATTTCCCCAGAAAAGACACAGAAGGAAAAAGGGGGTCGGGAACAGCAGCAAGAAACAAAACATCCTATGAAGCTTACCCTTTCCTCGACAATATAGTTGTACAATGGACTCTGGTAAAGGGAAAAAAGAATAAGGAATTATTGCAGGATTCTGTAAAGAGGAAAAAGACAAGCAGAATTATTACACTACAACATAAAATTCAGTAGGAACCACAGAACGTAAGAGGAGAAAATATGCATTAATGAGAAGCATGTCATAAGTGTTTCAATGGGAATCAATGAACCCACCTTTGGTGTACTGTTAAAATCTCCACAGATCACAACAGGAGCATTGTCCCAAAGTTTTGAAACACCATCAGCCTTATCCAGAAGCACCCTAACCTGGTTGCAGCAAATTTACTTGCACTAAATGAAATGAAGCCAAACCAACTTTATGAGGAGTAGACAAGCAAGACAGTTCTGCCAAGTATTCTATCTTAAAGGAGATACAAACCAACTTTATGAGGAATAGACAAGCAAGGCAGTTGCCAAGTATGCTATCTGAGAAGTGGATAACATTGTATGACTCTCACCATACACATTTAGCAGAAAGAGGGACACATTCCTATAGCAACTGTTTAAATGCTGTGTTTCGGATACATGTACTTTTGAGGTTGCTGTTGTTTTTTTAGCAGAATTTGGAGATATTTACAGAAATAACTCCTTCCTGAAGCTTTTTAAGTAAGGAAGGGATCAAGTAAATAGTTTTGGTGCAGTGCTGATGCTTCTTGATAAACATCTGCTTCTTCCAAAGATAAAAACCATCTGAGGAAAATAGGTCCTCATATCAGAATAGTAAAATCCTTCCAGATTATATTTTCCCATCAAGTTTGGGGATATAGCTACTTCCTTGCCTTTCTAATGTAAAGCAGTAGGTTTATCTCATAGTAGATTAACTGGTTCCCCGAGATTGGAGCTGTTTAATGTTTTGTCTCTTCATGAAATAAAAACTTTTCCAACATTCAGATTTAAAAAACTATAATTTCTGAAAGAAAAGGGAAAAAAAACAAAAACATGAACACCAAAGCGAAAGGGATGCTCTCATGTCCTTGAATTAAAAATGATGAGGAAGAAAAGTTAACAGAAAGCTATTTAGAGACATCATAATTCAAAATACACTTCAGATGATCTTCATGTTTACCCTTGCCATACCACTATAAAGGGAACAGCACGCCAATTGTAACGATAGGACGCTATAAATTACTTCAGTAGATAATAAAAGAGAATAACGAATTACAACATAAGGAGCAAAGAAAGAATAGCACTCTTGGACTTTCATTTTCTAAATTCATGTCCATTTATTCAATTAAACACTTCTAATAAACATAGAGCTTGTAATTGTATTCACCTAATCACAGAAATATGATGAATACTAATTTCTCTTTAAATGGAACAATCTTAGAACAAAAATAACAAGCCATGACAAGCAGCAAATATGCAGACATGACAGATTACAATCTAGCACGTCTCTAACGTGTGAAGCGGAGCAACATATGACTAGATAACTGCCAAGCATAGACAAAAGCGCGCGATAACTGACTTACAGATAAATTCATGCACACAATGATGTGTGAGAAGACGGTATCTATTGACAATTTTTTTAAGTACCTGTCCAAGCTTAATCTCTCCCCTTCTAGGATTGAAAAGCACATGAGTATTACAAATTACAACCTTATTGGAGTGACCAGGTCTGCAAGTGTAAAATACACTAATTCAGCAGGTAAGAATAAGGACAAAAAACTTGAATAAGCTCATGCTACGAACTCAAGAAAAAATGCTCCAAACAGCATCCAAATTTGTAAAAACATGAGCAACAATGAGTATCCAACACACAATCAACTGCTATCATTGGCCAATCTATGTGGATAAATCTGATTGAACAGGAACTTGAAAAACGAATATGAGAATATCTAAACCAGCTTATCTAGCAATTATCAATGCAAACAATATTGGAGTTGCACAGTTGTCAATGATATAACAATATTTTAGAACAAACACTAAAATATGTGCGACCCATAAAAACCCATGACTGAGATGTAGACTTCCTGCATAGCCATCTTCGCACTCGGATATTATGGTTAGGCACTTATCTTTCCTTACACAAAGTGGAATTATGTAAAGGAGCATTTCCTATGAAAACTGAGAGAGAGAGAGAGAGAGAGAGAGAGAAGAGAGAGAGAGAGAGAGAGAAGAGAGAGAGAGAGAGAGAGACGCTTCTTGAATGCTGCTGCAAATAAAGAGGACTGGGATAGGCAATCCTAGAACTCATTTATCCTTTTCTCGTCTTGTTCGAATACTACAACAACAATACCCAGTAAAATCCCACAAATGGGGTTTGGGAGGATAGTGTACGCAGACCTTACCCTTACCTTGTGAAGGTAGAGAGAATATTTCGATAGACCCTCGACTCAAGTAAAGCATAATCCCAGCATTCACGAAAAAAAGATACATTAGTGGTGAGGCCATGGAAAAAGAAGCAGCAACAATAGCATGAAAACAAGATACCCGAATAATAAACAACAGGTATTAATAGAAATAAAAGAATAAGAAAATACGGGAGTAACACTAATACTACTAGTATGGAGAAAAAATGCGCGTGACTACCTGCTAGCCTACTACCTTAATCCTCGACCTCCACACCCTCTTATCAAGGGTCATGTCCTCAGTACGCCGCAAATGTATCATATTCTGTCTAATCATTTCTCACCAATACATTTTTCGCCTACTTCTGCCTCTCCATAGACGCACTATTGCCAACCTCTCACACCCCCTCACCGCAGCATCTGTGCATCTCCTCTTGACATGTTCGAACCTCAACATCGCTTCCCGCATTTTGTCCACCGTAGAAGTCACTCCCACCTTGTCCCGAATATCTTCATTTCTAATCATATCTCTACTAGTATGTCCACACATCCATCTCAGCATCCTCATCTCCGCCACTTTCATTTTCTAGACATGAGAGTTCTTGACTGGCCAGCACTCCACCCCATACAACATAGTCGGTCGAACCACCACTCTATAGTATCTTTAACTCTTGAAAACACATTCTTATCAAATAAGACCCTGGATACAAGCCTCCACTTCATCCACCCCGCCCAATACGATGTATGACATCATCGTCAATCTCCCAATTACCTTGGATTATAGACCTAAGATACTTAAAACTTTCTCTCTTGGGGATGACTTGTTTATCAAACCTCACTTCCACATTATCCTCATGAGTTATACCACTGAACTTTCACTCCAAGTATTCTGTTTTAGTCATGCTCAACCGGAAACCTTTAGACTCTAGGGTCTATCTCCAAACCTCCAGCCTGTGGTTAACACCGCCTCGCGTCTTGTCAATAAATACTACGTCATTTGAAAATAACATGCACCATAGCACCTCCCTTTAAATATGACACGTCAATTTATCCATCACCAAAGCAAATAAAAACTGGTTGAGAGCTGATCCTTGATGTAACTCCATCACCACGAGAAAGTGTCCCGAGTCTCCTCTTATTGTCCTTACCCGTGTCTTGGCTCCAACATACATGTCCCCTAGTGTGTGCGACATGCAAACCTCTAGCCTCTAAACATCTCTAGAGAACCTCCCTTGCGACTTTGTTGTATGCTTTTTCCAAGTCGATGAACACCATACGTAAGTCCCTCTTCCTCTCCCTATACTGCTCCACCAATCTCCTTACAACGTGAATGGCTTTTATAGTCTAACGCCCAATCTGAACTGCTTCACGGGAATAGACACACCCTTTTCACCCTCATCTCCACCACCCTCTCTCAAACTTTCATAGTGTGGCTTAGCAGCTTGATACCCTTATAGTTGTAGCAATTTTGGATATCACCCTTATTCATGAACAACTAATTCATTGTGCTTGTTCTTGTACAATAGAATCGTTGTACTCCACCTCCATTCCTCGTGCATTTTTGCCATCCTAAAAATGACATTAAACAATGCAGTAAGTCCCTCCAAGCCTACCCTACCCACGCTCTTCTAAAATTCCATGGGGATCTCATCTGGTCCGATCGCTCTTCCCATGCTCGTCTGGTTCTGCCGAACCTGTTACTGTCTACAGAAGCAAACACACACACACACGTAGAGCGAGAGAGGGAGAAAGAGAGAGGGAAAAAAGGAGAGAAGGAAGGAGACAAGCGGCGTAGAAGATTGGTCATGTCGCCGGACATCAACCAGAAAAGGAAAGAAGAAAAGAGGAAAGAGAGAGAAAGAAGGAGAGAAAGAGAGAAGAAACAGAAAGAGAATAGAAGAAGAGAGGAAGAAAGAGACCTTATATGTACTCAGTTACCACTGACGGAGAAGAAGAAGAGAGGAAGAGAAAGAGACCTTATATGTACTCAGTTACCATTGACAGAGAAGAAGAAGAGTGGCAATGACAGTTGTTACAGTTGTGAGAGAGAGAGTCTACAATACGCAACCAAAGGCAATTTTCAAATACTCGGGGTCAAACAGTCAAATACTAGTTTTGTTTCATTCCCCAGGCCTTTACTCTTTGTTACTTCAGCCTTTTGTTTGCAGCTTAATAATATTATGCCAAATACTTGAATTGATACAGATAACCCAAGTTACTGATAATTTAGTTGGGGATGTGGAAAAAAATAAATAATAGAAAAGAAGAAAGGCTGAGGATGTGAAACTTTCGAGCAGTAGTGAGGCCTGATATTTTTTTCAAAAGGTACAAATTAAACTTTCAAGAGATAAGTTGTTTTACAGTGCAAGTGCCAATACAAAGGAAATCATACCTTGCTGAGAGAGCTGGTGTGATACTCTTATTTTGCTGACCCAGAGACTGTAAGCAAGAGATAAACACAATAATTAAAAGGAACTTCTAAACAAGCACAAGCAAGTTTTGAATTTGAAGACTTACATTAAAGCAATGAAGAATATACTTGAAAGAATTTATGTACCTCAAATACACATATCTGAGCTACATTATCCCGAAGCCCGAACTTTTTAAATTCAATAAATTCTTCATGCACCAACTTGAATCTAACATAAAACATTTCAATTATATCCAATTAGGTAATATCATGAACTAGTAACCAAGATTCCACAACATGTACTGTATTGCCAAAAATAAACACAATAAGTGCTAAACATTAAGATGATAAAGCGAATCAACGCATAGTGCTGTAAAAGAAACACTTAATATCCTGGAATGCTGAATCTCTAAACATGCACTCAGCTAATATTTACCAAACAGTCCAAACAATACTACTACCAGCATGCTTAAATGACTTTGGAGCATATCAAGCAAGTTTCCAACTCAATTGGAGTAGAGAATCCAGACACAGACATGCGTGGTGCCAAAGATACTATGGAATTGGCAATGACATGATATGAGAGTGGATTCTATGACACCAACGTGTACATAAAACAGACACAAAAAGAATTTAAAAAAATTGTTTCCTCATTCATAATTAAGTCTAATAACAGCATCACCTATTTAGACTATCCTTCGGATTTGAGGCTGCAAAAGAATAGAATTTCCTTACCTTGACGCATTCCAAAATATTGCACATCCATCTGCTGGATCTCCAGTGCGCCTCTACATCAAATATATTCCACATTGCATACAAAAGTATTATTATACACTAAACAAACTATGCATTTTGTTCTTGTAGTTCAAGAGTAATAAGGTTCTCAGTGCTAGTTATGGGTAAAAGTATACATGCAAGTATCAGATATGGAAAATTCAAATTCCTCAACTCATTTTGATTCTTGCAAGACAAAGTCTAGATTACTTATTAGGAAATATAGATGAAGCATTTTATATAATAAAGTTGGGATTTAGGTGAAAATAAATGAGTCCTAGGGTTTATGGGTAAGGAGGCTTCCTGCTATCAATGGAGGAGCTGAAGAAATGAGGGTAAAAAAAGCCAACTTAATGATGGCCGCTTATCTGAGTTAGAAGACAATGACTCCTACTGATGGTAAGCAATCTCCTCTACACGTTATCTTTGGGCATTTTACTCTCTTTTAAAGATATGACTATGCAAACCTCAAAGTATTACGGATGCACGTGCTTTCTTAAACAAGACAAATTGAGCCCTATGTATCACTCTATGTTTTTTCGATTCCACATTTCCGACATGTCAACTTTCCGAACATGTGCCTTACTATAGAAGGACTTTGAGATTCCGTGTGAAAATCGGGGAAAGGAGAGTTTTTAATGTGTATGGATGGAAAAAAAAATGCACGAGGTGTCCTCTTTAAATCCAAGGTGTTAGAATTGATTAAAGAAATGAGCTAATGGTTCCAATTTAGCGACTTAACATATGAAATTATACACCCCTCCTTGCTTTGAAGAATGTAGAGGATAGTATTCATGCATTAATAATCTATCGTGATCTTAGTAATCAGGCGGTAGCTTATTGACAAATGTCATTATTGTTACGCTAACCACCAGGTCGTGAGGCTTTCCAAGGGGATGTTTTTCACCCATCTCTTAGAAGGAGCTAAGGAACCTTTCATCCAAGATGTTTACTAAATTTATTATTGGGTCCTCATTTTGACTTTAATAGCTTTATACCTAGTATTACTCGGTAGGAACAATTTCTCATCGGAACAATTTTTTGCATCCTAATATTTTTTAAGGAGCCTAATGAACTTTCTAGCGAATATTTACGAATTATATATATGCCGTATTTGAAGGTTCAAATCCCCAAATTTACATTGCACTTTGTAACAAAATGTTGATTTCTGATGTATAATTGCATATCGTAGTGTACGAAACTTGGGATATTATAGATATATTGCTCTTGGGATAGGGTTGGACCCTCCCTCTGGCACTTGCTCCACAACATATTAATCAACAGTAAGTTCACTAACAAATAAATTGTAAAAATATTTGACAAGTGAAGAATAGCAAGAAAGCATAAAAAACCTTCCAGATGCCATTATATCCACGCAGCTTCAATTCTGCCTCCAACTCTTGGAATCTGTCAACCTCCTGGAAGGAGGAAACATCACAAGTCATACCAAGGTTTGTTACTTCCAGAAGTGAATACAAGTAGAACAATGAAACAAAGACGTAGAAGTAAGGGGTCGAAACATATTGGAGACTTGCATTCTTCTTCTTCTTTTTTTCTTTATTTTTTTTGGGGGGGGGGAGGTAGGGGTGGAAAGAAAGAGACGGGAAAAAGACTGATTATATTAAGCTTTGCAAGGAAAAGAAAATGCATACATAGTCACACACATAATATGTAAGACAAGTTTCTACGTGTTCTCAGGCGCGACTCAACAAATTTGGTAACCCAAAAGCCAAATATTATTAAAAGGCCCTAAAATTTTCATAAAATTCATACGATAATGAGACAAAAAAGAAACCCACATGTTTTGGTTTAGTGGTAAGAGCGCGATGCATGATGTGTAGGTTAGACTCACATCACGGTTTCGAACTCTCCAGCGAACAAAAGTATGATATTTAAGTGGAAAATGGTAGAGGGGTGGGCTCATTATCCATCGTGTTCGAATCTTGATGCCACTGTCCTCGAAAATTTCTTAATTAAAAAAGATAAGACACAAAAGAACATGCGTTCTGATGTATGCATCAATATATGATAAAAACAAATAGCTAACTCAGAGAATCTGCATTGAAATTAGAGAGTGAAATTGTCAAAAACATGAAAAAAGAAAAAGTGTACATACAGAAAGAAAAATTAGAATTGATGAGAAGGTAAATATACTATTTAATTTAATAAGAGAAAATTTATTGTTATTTACTCACTCAATCATCAACCTCAATCAAATTTAAAAAATGTAAAAATTAAAACTTTTTTATTAATAATAATTGGATAAATTATATGTTCTATATAATACTAATATAGTGTTTTGTAATTTTGCGGCCTTAATACTTGGGGGCCTAAGGCAAGGGCTTTATCGGCCTTACCTTAGAGCCACCCCTGCGTGTTCTGTCATTTCTCTCTCTAGTGTCTCTTCTTTATCACATGGTACCAAAGAGAGGAATTACTTATTAAGCATTAACCAATGACTTCCACAAGAAAAATCTCTTCGTCACACAACTTTTTAGTGATTGTGAGTACTCCCTGAGTCGTCCTTAGTTTTGTGAATGTTGCGCATCAACCCAGCACCACCCAGACATTGATACTTTCCAACTAACAAAACCTGACATGCCTTGCACTGATCGGAGAGGACGCATGCCAACATGCCTTGCACCAACTCTTATTTCTCACTATATGTGTGGTACAATATCTCTTTGTTTCAGACACGCCTTTAAAATTGGCTAGCCCAAATACATACATTTAATACAAACTCAATATAGAGTTACCAATTCACAGATGGTACTACACCTTTGGTACCAACCTGGAAGGAAGAACAAATACGTATATTAGACTTTAGAATAATTTCCATACATCCAGCATCATACCGCATCAATCTGTGCCTATTCCACAACATCACTGTGATTGAACCACAATTCGAAGAGTGTAGAAGGCAAAACAAAATTAATTGAGTCAGGAGTCATAACCTGAAAACACAATATATCAGCTGACCACCATCCAAGCTCAGAAAGAATACTTCTTTTACGCCATTCCCAGTCCAAAATATGTTGTGGTATGTGATAGTAAAGTTTTTTCTGATGATCAATTGCAAGGTAATCAGCTAGTATGTTGTATGATAAGACTGTAAATCGCTCTGCAATGTATAATAGCATAGTAAAACATTCATCAGTTTGGTCGAGACCTAGCTTAGTAAACAAAAAATTATGACATACAGACGGAAATTGAAAGTAAACAAGTATCTCAAAGTGGCACAGATAAAGTCAAATATTTTTGCATGCTACAATCTTAAACTCTAACTAAGGCTGTGGCCCACGACGGTCTGGGGCCGGGACCGGCACGGGCCCGCGGTCCCAATGGGCCTAACGGGCCTAGTGGTCCGGTCCCTCGTGGGCCTGGGCTTTTAACGGGTAATGCCCGTCACGGGCCGGGTAGAACAAAAGGCCCGGCAGGCCCGGGACCGCCAGGCGGGCCTGGTCCGGGCCCAACGGTAAAATTTTTAAAAAAAATTTAAAAATAGCCAACGGCCAGAATTTTAAAATCTGGCCGTTGGAGCTTCAATTTGACCGTTTAAGCTTCAGAAAATAGCCATTTTGGCCCCCAAACTTTAATTTAACCCCAAACTTTTTATAAATACACTTTTTACCTATTCCCACCTATAAATACCCCCCAATTCTTTCATTTTTAACTCACAAATTCTCTCAATCTCTCTCAATCTCCCTCAATCTCTCTCTAATTATTTCCATAAGTGCTTACTTTATTATTTCAATTTCGTGAAAAATTGTGAAGTTGGTGAATTGAAGTATTAAAGTCTTCAAGTCTTCAACAATATTCAATTTTCAAGAAGTTGTTCTTCAATTCGGTAACCTCGTTCCAACTCCTTAATTTTTAATATATTGTTGTGTTTGTTTTAATTAGTTTAATTATAATTAATATATTGTTGTGTTTGTTTTAATTAGTTTAATTATAATTAATATGGATTTTTAATTGAAAAAAATGTTTGGTGGTAAGGGCAAGGGAAAATCTAAAATTGGCCAATCTAGTAGCCAAGCTACTCCTCCTCCCCCTGTTACCCGTCCTTCTCGACCTATTATTCTAGATAGTGATCACCCTTATTTTCAATTTTCCGATAGTCAATATTATCATGATGTTGCACCCGGTAATCAATTAGATGACCAAACGATGAACGCTCTTTATGGTAATGAAAATAATGTTTTAGATGAAACCCAACCCGATTTAGATGAAACGCAACCCGATTTAGATGATACACCTACTAGTCCTAATAATAACCCAACTGAT
>MCJB01020021.1:53217-67595 GCA_002018475.1 Nicotiana obtusifolia
TATTATATATACTATATATATATTAATATATATACAATGGTTAATAGTTTATATCTATCTATATATATATATATATATATATATATATGTATATGTATACATTATATACAACACTTATATAAATCAATATATATATATGTCTAATACATATATATAGTTTATATGTATGTATACAACATATATATACAATATATACAAGACTAATATACTAGTGTTATATTTATATATGTCTAATTGCAATCTATATTAGTATATGCATATATAGTTTACAAAAAAATCCCGTTGATTAAAAGAAAAAAATTTCGGAACCATTAGGCCCGTTTGGGCCCGGCCCGTTTGGCCCGGGACCGTGTGGGCTTAGGCCCGTAGCGGGCAGGTCCCATAGCCCAGGACCGCCAGGCCCGGACCGCCAGGCCCTGGCCCACCTAAGGCCCATCAGGCCCAGGCCCGCCGTGGGCCACACCCTTAACTCTAACCACATTTCAGCTAACTTGGATGATTTATTGTGAATATATATTAAGGGGATGATCCAATATAGTGGTAAGAAAGGGAGCAAACAAAATGATTTAAATATTTTTTCCCTTTCTAAGAAGAAACCTAGAAGTCCACTCCAGGATAGGACGGCTTAAAAGAATATATTCCACACTTCCAAGCATGACCCAAAAGGGAACTCTCAAAATGTTCCATGTTCCCGTCCTACTTATTTGTTCGCAATAGGTGGTTAGTTGTCCCCAACATCGTGAAAGATAAAATGGAACTCACGAGGGCAAGCCGCGAGGCAACACAACCTCTAAATAATTCGATTTGATTATGGGGCTAAACTCTCGCAGCGCTAACGCATTGATAGGTGAGGGGTTCACCTCATACACAATTAAATCGTTAGACTAACACCTTGTGCATACTTGATATTGTTTTATGGTATTCTTAACTAAGAATTTGATGACTTCGATTTTTTTTTGTCGCTGGGTCAGCAAAATAAGAGTGTCACACCAGCTCCCTCAACAAGGTATGATCTCCTTTGTATTGGCACTTGCACTGTAAAACAACTTATCTCTTGAAAGTTTAATTTTCATGTTTTGAAAAAAATATCTGCTGAGGCCTCACTACTGCTGGAAAGTTTCGCATCCTCGGCCTTTTTTATCTTTTATTATTTATTTTTTTCCACACCCCCAACTATATTATCTATAACTTGGATACCTATGTCAATTCAAGTATTTGGCATAATATTATTAAGCTGCAAACAAAAGGTTGAAGTATCAAAAAGTGATGGCCTGGGGAATGAAACAAAACTAGTATTTGACTATTTGACCCCGAGTGTTTGAAAATTGCCTTTGGTTGCATATCGTAGACTCTCTCTCTCACTCTCAACAGTAACCGTTGTCATTGCCGCTCTTTTTCTGCTCCGTCAATGGTGACTAAGCACATGTAAGGTATCTTTCTCTTCTTCTACTCTTCTCTCTCTCCTTCTTTCTCTTTGTTTCCTCGTTTCTTCTTTCCTTTTCAAGTTGGAGTCCGCCGACACCAGTCTTCGTTACTTGTCTTTTTCCTTCTCTGCTTCTCCCTCTCTCTTTCTCCCTCTCGCTCTGCATGTGTGTGTGTTCGCGTCTGCGGACAGTAATAGGTTCCGGCTGAACCAGACAAGCAGGGAAAGAGCGACTAGACCAGACGAGATCCCAGTAAAATTTTGAAAGAGCACGGACCGGGTAAGTTTGAAGTGGCTTACTGGGTTGTTAATTGTTATTTTTAGGACAACAAAAATTCCCGAGTAATGGAAGTGGAGTATAATGATTCCGTTTTACAAGAACAAGGTCGATATCCAAAATTGCAATAATTGTAGAGGTATCAAGTTGTTAAGCCACACTATGAAGTTTAGGAGAGGGTGGTGGAGATGGGGGTGAGGAGGGGTGTGTCTATTCCCGAGAACCAGCTCGGATTCATGTCAGGACGTTTGACTACAGAAGCCATTCACATTGTAATGAGATTGGTAAAGCACTATACGGAGAGGAAATGGGACTTATATATGGTGTTATTAGACCTGGAAAAAGTATACGACAAAGTCCCAAGGGAAGTTCCCTGGAGATGTTTGGAGGTTAGAGGTATACCCGTTGTATACACCAGAGCGATAAAGGACATGTATGGTGGAGCCAAGATACGGGCAAGGACAGTAGGAGGAGACTCGTGACACTTCCCATTGGTGATGGGGTTACATTAGGGATCAACTCTCAGTCCGTGATTATTTGCCTTGCTAATGGGTGAATTAACGCGGCACATTAACGGGAAGTGTCATTGTGCATGCTATTGCAAATGACATAGTACTTATTGACGAGACATAAGGCGGGCTTAACGATAAGCTGGAGGTTTGGAAACACACCCTAGAGTCCAAAAGTTTTCAGTTGGGCAAGACTAAAACAGAATAGTAGGAATGCAAGTTCAGCGACGTAACCTGTGAGGATGATATGAAAGTGAGGCTTGATACACAAGTCATCCCCAAGAGAGGAAGTTTCAAGTATCTTAGGTCTATAATTCAAGGTAATGGGAAGATTGAAGATGATATCATACATCGTATTGGAGCGGCATAAATGAAGTGGAGGCTTGCATCCGCGTTCTTGTATGATAAGAATATGCCTCCAAGAGTTAAAAGTAAGCTCTACAAAGTGGTAGTTCAACCAACTATGTTGTAATGGGGGGAGTCGTGGCCAGTCAAAAACTTTCATGTCCAGAAGATGAAAGTGGCGGAGATGAGGACGTTGAGATGTATGTGTGATCATACTAGGAGAGATATGATTAGAAATGAAGAAATTCGGGACAAGGTGAGAGCGGCCTCTTTGATGAACAAGATGTGTGAAGCGAGGTTAAGGTGGTTCGGACATGTCAAGAGTAGATGCACAGAAACCCCACTGAGAAGGTGTGAGAGGTTGGCAAGGGTGGGTGTAATGAAGGCAAAGATAAGCCAAAGAAGTATTGGGCAGAGGTGATTAGGTAAGACATCGCACTGAGGACATAACCCTTGATAGAAGCTCTATCTACCACAGAAGCAATCCAAATTCCATTTTACACGTCAGCAGGCATCCTCCTCATCATTCAATATATTTCATCTTGATGTAGACCGGACCCGATAGATTCTAGGAAATGGAAGATGACTTCTTCAACCCCACCAAAATACCTAGAACAAGAAGGAGAATAAGTAATAAAATAGGGGATAGAGGAATTAGAGAATTATGATTACTCGTCGAGGTGCACGCAAGCTGGCCCGAATACTATAACAACAACAACAACCCAGTGGAATCCTACAAGTGAGGTCTGGGGAGGGTAATGTGTACGCAAACCTTACCTCTACCCTAATTCTCTAATTCCTCGGCCCAAATACTATAGTTATAAAAAAAAAAATTAAGGAATTAGGGTTGAAGATTACAAGAAATCAATTATGAATTAGTTGACCCACTTTGTAATTCAACTATAAATCACTAGTTCAAAGATAGAAGAAAGAAGGATCAAACTAAGGAATGCAATAGGTAAAACCCAAGAACAGTTAAAGATGCTTGAAATAAACTAATTACCGTCAATTACAAAACCAAATTCAAAGGGAGAAATAGAAATTAACTATAACTGAACTAGTGCTCATGATGTAACCCAAGAGAGGTTCATTGTAGAGACAAGGAAAAATCCATAACTCACAAAGAGTCTCATCTTCATAATTCTAAGCTAGTTTCCCTAAAAATAAAGACAAAGACTATTTATACTGGGGTTGGTATTTGGGCTAAGAAGTGAAACCCCTAAGCTATAATTAAAGAGCTAAATGGTCAAATTACTAAGATACCCATATTACAAAGGTAACCTTCAATTGATCTTGTACCCTTTCTTCTTTTAAACTTCCATTTAAGCATACTTAAGGCCTTGAGATCTTCTTTCCGCGCCTCCTCTAAATGCTCCAACTCTTGCTAGTTGAAAGAATGCACAAAAATCCTTGATGGCTACCTTGATCTGCATCACATCTACACAAATAGGCTAAAAGATTGATACAATTAGCTATGGAAAATTGTACGAGTAGCCTTTCCCCCAAGCATGTCTTGATTCTTTTCTTTCCAAATGCTCCAACAAAATGCACCATTGTATAGTGATCCATATTTTCTTGAACTCTATTTTTTTGGTCTTCACCAAGTGGCAACTTATCACAACTCCTTTAAGTTGTGTGGCATGACTCACTGATCCCCTAAGGCTTAAAAACACATTCTAGACTTCTCTAGCTATTGTACAATGTACAAATAAGTGTTTTTAAGTCTTCTATATCTGCACAATACATACAGTGTATATTGCAAATGTTAACATTTTCGGCTTAATTTTTCGTGTCGGCCTGTCAGGAAAGCATCATCTAAAGCTATACAGCCAAGGCATACTTTTATTGGTGCTCTTCCTTCCCAAAAAGATAACCAAGACCCTCTACTTTCAGATTCCTGTTGTTTTTCTTCTTATTTATAACTGAAAAATACAGTTCAAAAGTCGGCACATAATGGCACGCCCTCTACCCTTCTCAACTTAAATATCAGGCTTTTGTCTGAGACCGGGTTCGAACGCATGACATGCACCTAACCTATCTCTATGACAGGCAGCATTTAGTTTACCTCCTTATTATTCAATTATTCCTTAACGAAGTTCTGATACCAAATCTAGGATAGTATATCAAAGCCAGGTAATTTAAAGAAGTGCACATCTATTTTTGGACGCACCAATTGGACATGCTACTTCCTTTTCTTCTCTTTCTGTTTTACCTCTAGTTGTCTCCATGCTCTTCTACAAGACTATGTTCAATTTTAGCAACTAAATGTATTTGCCTTAACTGAAATGGAAGTTTCATATTGGTTAGCGAAAGTGAAACTCTTCTCCATTCCATCTGCATATCAATATGTTGTATGAAACAATTAGGCCCTATTTTGTTTAATTTTAAAGAATAATCAACCTTGAAGAAAAGAGGTATCCTCTTCTATTCTGCATCACATTTCTCACCACACGCTGTTACCCAATAAGCCAAAGAAAAGAATTTCCAAGTAGACTATATCTTATGACTACAAACTCATAATACAAACATACTACACCTTTTGTATAATATCAAGTCAGTTCCATGGATTCTTTAACTTCATGTATGTCCTTCAATCTATGCAACAAAAATTCACAACTGCAACTATGTCTCTATCTCAAGCACGAGGATTCATCGTGAATGACTAGCTTTTAACTGGTTATCAAACTACCACAACCATCTTAACAGTTCATGTACCTGAATTCAAGTGAATGTAACACTGAAGAAATATACAAATTTACCGCAATGAGGCGGAGGTCCAGGTCTAGCATACTCCCAATTCCGAAAGTTCAATTCCTTGGGAGGGGAAGGCCGCGACCTAAACTGCTGATTCTCATAAAAATTCGGTCTACTGAACTGCTGATTCTCATAAAAGTTCGGTCTATTAAACTGCTGATTCTCATAAAAGTTCGGTCTATTACACTGCTGATTCTCATAAACGTTCGGTCTATTAAACTGCTGATTCCGATAATATTGCGGTCCTCGTGGCGGTGGCAGCACTGCTCTATTGAACTGCTGATTGTGATAAAATCCTGCTGGTGGCGGCATTGCTCTATAAGATTGCTGATTGTGATGAAAAGGCTGACGCGATTGAGGAGGCGGCAATTGTCCATAAGTCGGTTGATTAGGATAGAAATTCGGTGTTGGTGCCCTAGGTCGGAAAGGTCGAAAATTGGGGGAAGGTCGGAGATTTCTATTGGTTTCACGAACAGAATGGAAGTGAGAGTCTCCAGTTGCGATGTTTTGCTCACTTCGTTCGCCGGAAGGACGGTCGGAAAAGTTTCTCCGACCGCGGCTTCGGCCTCCTCGGAACTGTAACGGAATCAGGAAAGTTCTGTTAACAGTAGAAATGGACGTTAATGTAGTTTTGCATTCGCGGAAAAATTCTTACTGGTTGAGCAGAGAACATGGCGGCGTTGACGGTGGCGGCGTCGGTGAAAGCAGCGGCTGCAAGGAGGTGGAGGGAAGGAGCAGAGTGCTTCATGAATGTTTCACTAACATTCCAACTGTGACTAGAGAAAGGAAACTGTAAATTGCAATATTATGCAACTGCTTCCATTGAACGACCCGTCTTGACTGCTAATGGTGGTTCGAAAAGAGAAAATGTAAAAGTAGTCCTTTTAAGTTTGAGGTTAGGTTTGAAGCAGTCCCTTGGATAGATTATTGAGCAACTTTTATCTTAAGTTTGTCAAAAAAAAAAAAAATTGGCTTTTTTGTCGAATATTTTACAAATTCTAGGTATTAAATTTTATAGAAATTATAGGAAAAAAGATTAACCACAAACACCAAAATATATCATTAAAATCTCATAAATTATTATGATTATTATAGACATAATGGAAATCAAAATATGGGCATAAATATTCTGGAGTGATGTGGAACACGACCTCCATGCGTCCAACCCATGATAACACCCAATTTAACCCTATCCAATCGTGAGGGATAAGGTTGAGCGTCCACGGACTCCTGAACTCCTTGCTAAAATTGGGTTGCTTATCTATCTGACTACAGTCAAATAAGATCCACTTGGACTGGGACTCTAGGAGACTAAGACTTGCTTGGTTCGTGAGATAAGGTGGGATAAGGTGGTTTAGAATTTAGGATTAAATTTATTCTATATTTGATTTGAGATATTAATTAAACTCAATATAAAAAAATTCAACAAAAAAAGAATAATCATAAACACCAAAAATATCGTCAAAATCTCAAAAATTACCTCCAAATTTAAGTTTTCCTTACAAAAATTTATTCTGATATGTTCATGACAAAGCAAAGCACAAAGTGTCTAAAATGTTAGAACTCATACATGACAGATAATGTAGTAAAAAATTGTACGTTAAACTCTTTATAGGTGTTTTTATTTTCAGCCTTTTCTTGGTCTCGTGTGGCTAATAGTTGACAAAAGGATGATGGTATTTTATTGAAAACGTAGCGTAGAAAGGGGTTCGTGCGTAGTAAAGCAAATGATCTAGCAAATCATTATTCTACCGATTCTGCATTCTCAATTTAGCAAAGTTAAAGTAGGCGAGAGCTGAAAGAGTATCAGTTGTTTGTGTGATACTTTAATGACTTAGAAATTTTTTCTTATGAGCTCGTGTACAACAATCTTATTGCACAAGTATGGGCTGGGCCTACCTTTATCCTAGAGGAGCCGTATGAAACGCGAGTTTAAATGAGAACTGAGATAGGACCTATTACTGACAGATCATTACCTAAAAATGAAGCTCACCTTTAGCTAGTCGACCATGTACCAAAAGTCTATATTGGCATTAATAATTAGAGTTTGTCATGACGAGATAAAAAAAATCTTTATCTTAAGGAATTTAAAGGACCAAAACTGCTCCAGCATATATTTTAAGGACACTTTGAACCTACCCAAACATAAGGGATCCTTTTTGTTATTTTCTTGGTTTGAAAACAACATCTTCTTTCGACAGCACCTGGTGAGATCACGATCGTAAGATCTTTGGACAATTCCGAATCGAACGGTTCAAAATTAAAAACCAAAAGTCCATGTTGCTTTAGACGCAATGTTGGCTAATCTCCAAAAAAATAGCATACCAACTGGAGCTCTTCCTTCGGTCGATCATCCGCTACTGAGCTTTGTGTGGAGAAGAGAAGCATACGATGTCGTTTAGCTCCTCTGTTTCATCTGCCCAGTCTATGTCTATGTTCGCCAAACCTTTCGGATCATCTAAGCCTTTAGCGCCTCGTATCTCTGCTTCTGCCGATGTCCCTGACTTTCTCTCTGCTGATTGGTGACCATCTTAATCTCTCTCTTGTTTGCTCTTGAATACTTTGTATTAATTGAATTCTTCCTCTGAAAATGGTACTTATTAAGTTTACTTATTTGTTTTGCAACTGGGTTGGTGGATATTGCAACTTCTATTCAACATTTGGTTCTTTACCAGGAATTGAACTCAGGATTTTGATCATTGATTGATATTTTTAGTATTTATTTGATTTTGTATAATTTAGTGGTGTTCGTGTGTAATAAAAAGCAAATTGTTCTAAAGTTGCCAGTTCCCTTGGTTGATCTTAGGTATTGTTGAGTTACCACAAAGTTGAGGTCAGCTACCCGAATCAAAAACTTATATTCATTACAGTTCAGTTTTATGCGTAATGCTTCCACCGTCACCCTAGCTTATCATCGACAACAAAAGATAAGTACTAATCCCAATCCCAAAATAGTTAGCGTCAGTTATATGAGTTCTCTATGTCCATTCCGCTTCATTTGGGCCAATTTAACTCCAATCCTCACTATTCAATACTATATCCTTCAAAACAAACTGAGAGTTCTGTAGAATTAGAGGTTCTTTAACTCTAGTCTCTAACCTATTGTTGGTGACATGCTTTGGGAGTTTGGGTCCTTGGTCTAACATTACACAATAATATAATCCCTTTAACCAAGGATTTGTTGCCTCCTATTTCTATAGAATGTGATTGTCAAGCAGCAATTGTTATTGCCACGAATAAATCTTGTAACTGCAAAAAGTAGACATATGAAATTGAGACATGACATTGTTAGGCAGCTACTAAGAGATGGAATAATTTCCACTGACTATGTGCAATCAGAAGTAAATTAGGTCGATCCTCTAACCAGACCCATGGGATTTTTTCTTCAAACCTCAAGAGAAACGGGGTTAAGGCTAACAAGACGGTAATCCAACTTATGTGATTGAAAATTCCCTGAAGTAGGTTCATATGGTAAATAATAAGTTGATGGCGACACTGATTGAACACTAAAAGATGAGTGTTTGACTGCTACTAATTGAGATGATGAGTTATAACACTTTATGATTTATATTCCTTAAAGATGATGTACTTTTAGCAGTATACACTTGACAAATTCACTTACATGAGAGTGGAGTGGGAGAGGTCTTATAAGATTTTGGCTCACAAGTCTCTAGAGCTCTCATGAATATTCAAGCACATGCATGGTATATTCTCACATAACCGTGTTGAACAACAAAATTGAAGGGTCACAATATGATTGATAAATCTCTGACTTGCAATAAAAGTTGTTGGTTCATGATATATTATATTTCACGATTAAATTTTAAGGTCTAACTTTGGTTCATAGTCCAAAAGATATCAAACAAATTGCATTTGGACCATACAAATCCAGCAAGTCTTAATCCTTTGATTCCTAAAATCTTTTGAAATATGTGGGAAATTTTTACAATATAAGTTTAACTTATAGATATTTCAAAAGAATATCTTAACAAGTAGCCACTCATTGGACAAATACATGCTTAGAGATGATTTATAGACAAGTGCCTACTCATCTTCATTTCACCATGGCATTTGTCATGGTAAGTGACAGTGTCTTGTTAATTGACTTGCAACATGACAAGTGATGATTAGACTAATTATTGGTGTGTAATAATGAGAAGTGATAGTGGAATATATTTAGGAGTATGTAGTTGTGTCTAGCCATGAGACTTGTCATGTTGCAAATCAAGTGATAAGATACTTGTCACTTACCATGCCAAGTTCACGGTTAAATTAAAATAAGACACTTGTTCATAAAACATCTCTAAGCATGTCATTCGTCCAATGACTAACTACTTGTTAAAATATTCTTTTAAAATATCTACAACTTAATCTTATATTGCCAACATACCCCGACTACAAAAAGACTCCAGGTAGACATCGTACCTTGTGTAAGTGGACCAACAGGTTAAGCCTTAATTCCAAAGTCGGCATCGCCCATATGGATCATTTTTTTCCATCATGTTTTGTTTTGCTAAGTTCGCTTATATTCCCAGAGATTGTGCCAAGCGTGCAAAAACTATTTTTGATTAACCGTGAGACTTGAAGCCAAGATCTTTGCATGCTGTCATACCATGTTGAACTATATGACCACTTCATCTAAAAGCTTAAACTGTTAGCAAGATTTCACCTTTAATTGCTTAAATTATGTCTTCAACAATCCATAATTGGGGAAGTTCAATTAAACTCTTTCCAATTATGCATTATCTGTTGCAGGCTTGAGTCCCGTAGGAAAAAGCCATTTGGTCCAAGATTAAGTGTAAGTTTCTAGCACGAAGGCATATCATAAGAGTTTCTGCTTGCTTGCTTATGCATCAATTTACTTTATGGTTTTGCAATAGTTCAGTGCAGATGAAGCAGTTCGCCACCAGCTTGATGCATTGAAATACAATGACCAGCCTCATCAAGATTATGGAGTTGAAGTCATGTACAGAGTAATATCTAAAACTCCTTTTCTCTTACAGTCTGATGGCTTCGCATAAAGTTGAAGCTGGCAGTTTAATCCTTAACTTCTTGTGATAGTTTGCTGGATTTGATCCCTTTCAAAGGTCTACCTACTTCGGGCGCTTTTTTGACTTGGGTCAGGTCAGCAATCATTACTGTAACTTTTTTGGATCATTTCTTTTTTTTATATTCATTTGGACTTCAATTTTTTTGGTTCTTTCCTTAATCGTTATGAATGCTCAAAGAGTAAGCTGCCTGTCGATCCTTGTTCTCTTTAGGTCAGGGTACTTGAGCATAATTCCTGCACCAGACACAGCAACTAGAAAAAGCTTGCAGTTGTTATTCTATGATGATTAAAGAAAAAGGCTAATATTCGCTAACACATACCTTTACTCTACTGCCATACAGTTTGAACGATTCAGGCGAATTTTTCATCATTCGACTTATCGAGTGTTGCTTGGCCATCAGGAGAGGGAGATTTTGAGCAGTTTGCATGTAAATGAGGTATGTCAGATTTTACATGGTAGTTACCAAATGTTTTAACCAGAGCAATGATAAGCTTAAGAGTTGTCTAATTTCCACTATGCTCGTGTAGAATTTGTATAAGCAGCGTATCTGGGTCCGAGGTACTCGACCCGAGGAAGAAGAAATCTTCCAATTCACCATGGTTCAGGTTTGTTCTTTCTTCCTCACGTCCTCATTAAGAGCTTACTTGAATCAATATTTTTTAAACTGCTTTTCCCTGTAGATTTTTCATTTCAATTATTACTTCGAAAATGTGCATATGGTGGAGCTGGAGTACTGGGAGACTAATATCGAGTGTGGTTATATAGTTTAGAATCCTCCATTTATGTCTTCAGTTAATTTCAGTGCTTCTAATATAGTAGAAACATATGCTGCTATCTAGGTGATATATATTGGACCAAACAAATTAAAGAGAGACTGCAATGCTGCAATAGAAGTTCTTTAACAAGAGAAAGCTGTTTTGCTTGTGGAGAACGTAGTTATTTGAATTTAATTTATTTACGTTGAAGGCTACACTATCCTGTTTCCTCCTTTGCCTTGACATAGGCATGTAAAATGAGTGTGACATGTACTGATGTACATAGGCACTTCATATTGGATTCTTTAAAACTGTACGTGAATATGTACCCATACCCTAGTCCACATGCATAGACTAAGGGCTCATTCGATAATAAGGGATAATTAATCTGGAATCAAATTTCGAATGAGTTTATCCTACGTTTGGTTGGGATAAATCGTGGTATAATCCCGGGATTGTAGTGTTACTTTTATCCCTGTGGGAGGGTGGGATTACAATCTCGGGATAACTAATCCCGGGATAATTAATCCTGGGATAACTTGTTTTCCAACCAAACGACCCCTAAATGTTGCATATAACTGTGTTATCTACCATTAAATGCTATGGAAACATCATGCATAACCTACACAAACCAGGGAGTAGCGGAGCAAGTCTTGCAAACTCTTTTGCTTGTATTTTTTTATAGCTTTATCGCCTTGTTGGCATTTCCAAATATTTAGTCCACTGATTTCATAATTTGTTTTCTGTGTAGCTTTTGAGCAATTCATCAGATCCTTTGTGAATGAAAATGAAGTTTTATTTTCCTTGGTTGTTTAGGCAAGAAAATTCTTTGCTCAAATCCCTGACTCCTGAATTCTACATCTTCCTCTAGCTTGAAACTTGTAACGTCCAAAATGCATTGGCCTGCTTTCACTTACCATTCTTGCCTCAATTATGTATCTTGTGTCAACAATTAAGGCAGAAACATAGGATAACCTTGCATTGCATCTCTATTATTCTGTACCAATAGACCACAGCCTGGGGGGCATGTTATCTAAACTTAATATTTTCTTTTTAGTTCTGGTTTCCACGGGATTTTCATTTTTTTTTCATTTTCATTTTGTTCGAAGAAGAAAATAGACATATGACTTGTGATTTACAGCGTGTTGGTGGTTCTTGGGATGGCTACTGGCTGACAGAATCTTTGCTTCCCGACGGAGATGCTTTCTCGGGTGGTGTGGCTTACTGAAGTGGGATCTGCGGTAGCACCAGAAGTCAATGTGTTTCCAGTATAGCCGCATTTCCTGTAAATAAGAGTAATATACAGTTGTAATATATAGTATAGTTGCTTACCATCATTATTGGCTCAAGACTGGCCAATCATGTAAATAGAAACCTGTACATTTGATATAATGAAACAAATAGACGTTGCCTCTGATTAAGTACCAAACACCAGTATTTCACCACTTATTGCGCGTTTATTAGTCACTGACAACAGCCATAGTCATGTCACATATCAGCATCCCTTTCTTCCCCATCTACCACGAGGATTGAAACGACACAAAAATCCAGATTCAGTTAATAAAATGTATCTTCTTCCTTCCTTTTTCCGCAATCCAGATTCAGTAATATCCTCGTGGAACTCGATAATGAATGCTGGTTGAATAAGCAGCTTAACATTAGAACCCATCAACTGAGTCTTCTATACATTTCGAAACTTTCTAATTAGTCTCAAAACGCGCAAGGTAAGGTAAAACCTCTGGGAGGTCCTTCTGTTTATCTTTTAACGTTCCACTTTTTCTTCCAAAGTCACTTCGACGTTCCTTTCCAGATCAGCTTCCAGTATGACTAATGTAACATCTGATGCCAGCCAAAGGATATCTCTTCGGCCAAATGAATTTGCCCAATTGACTCGTCAAAGATTTTAAAAATACTTGGGCAGCAGTGACAATTGTTCGCCATATTCACTAAAGCACCCATCGCCAAATTATATATTCAACAAAAGTGCGTATCAATTCTACAAAGAGCTGCGGAACTTTATGCTGTGAGATGTAAAACTATAGCATAATCAACAAAAGCGCTTCATGATGGAACAATCTCTCCTGTTACCCATCTGCTTTCCCTCTCGGCTGAAAATTTTCTGCCTTATACATCAAACAGGATTTTAAGTACAACTACAAAGAAAAAACCGACTGCTTCTGTTTGCATGATATATCTATGAAGCTTTGGGCGGAGATACACATACCATTAAAGGGGTCAATCATGACTCAAACAATAACTAAATTCTGCCTTAAATGAACTGTCCTATATCTTTAACAATTAAACCACTTGTTGCACATTAAGATGATACAAAAAAGAGAGGCAGTCCAACAATTGTGTTATATTACCCCATAAATAACAAAAAGTTGAACCAGAAGGTTCAGAGCCTCAAAACTGTGCCAAGGCTCAACAAGCAGCTCCCACGCATTATTTCTTTGTTTGAGAGATATACTTGGTTAGGACATAACAGTCTGGTGGAGTAATGTTTGTGTAATAGTTTTGGACTGTATTGGTAACCTCAAAACCAAATTTCTTGTAGAAGTTGATGGCATCTTCATTACTTGTCTGTACATGCAAGTAAATCTCTTTGATATTCTGCTTTGTACAAAGATCAAGCACATGATTTAACAGCTTTGTACCTGCACAGTATGAGAAACATGATGAGTACATAAGAGCTCAATTATACTGAGATATCAGGAGGAAGTGCAGATCAGTTGAATTCTCTGCAGCTACTCAACTACTCATCTTCAGAAAGAATAGTTCAATACCTTTTCATAAATCTCAGAGTTTAGCTGCTGCATTTTAATAGAAAATTCAAAGACCAAACGAAAAGATACTGATACTTAAAAAAAAGGATTCAGAAAAATGATATAGTTAAGTATGGGGGTTCTATCAATACACAAATATTCTGTGGTAAACATGAAAGGGAAAGAGGAAAGTTTAGTGCTAAAATTCACCCTGAACAAGGTGGGCAAGATAAACTAATCACTTACCAATTCCTAGACCACGATATGGAGCTAAAACACCCAAAGTCATTATGTAAATACGAACAACTCCACCTTCCTTCTTCTCAAGTCGACATGCAACTGAACCTACACAAATGTCACTATAATATGCTGCAGGAAAAAAAAAAATCAAAACAGGTCAGATATTTGAAATATCCAAGATCATATAGAGGAAAGATGATACCAGACAGACGAAACAGGTCACCTTCTCATGCTATAGGGAAACAACCCCCCCCCCCCC
>MCJB01020021.1:70314-82322 GCA_002018475.1 Nicotiana obtusifolia
AAATACAATCAAGAGGTCAGCAGAGTATCTATCAATTTCTGACATTTTAAAAGATGATGCCAAAAGACATAAAGCTGCCAAATTTCCAGAATTAGAGAAGGCTCTGTACGAGTGGTTTGTTCATAACCAAGAGCGCGTTAATATGAGTGGGGAACTAATTGTAACAAAGGGAAAAGAGTTTCTAAAAAAGATGTATCCCATTGATACGCCTGATTTTCATTTTTCTCAAGGTTGGCTAGAGCGCTTCAAATCAAGACATATCGTCGTTTTGGAGAAAGTGGTTCGGTTAATATGGAGGTGGTGGAGAACAATTTACAATCCATAAGAGAGAAACTTAATCAGTTTGCTATGAAAGATGTTTTCAATATGGATGAAACTGGATTGTTCTACAGGCTACAACCATATCGCTCTCTTGCAACAAAGCAACTTGAAGGTAAGAAACAAGATAAGGAAAGACTTACAATTATTATTTGCTGTAATGAGGATGGTTCGGAGAAAATTCCTTTATGGATAATTGGGAAGTACACAAAACTATGTTGTTTCAAGAATGTGAATTTGGGTAGCATGGATTGTGAATATCGTGCCAACAAAAGAGCATGGATGACTGGGATTTTATTCCAAGAATACGTTCAACAACTTGATGCAAAAATGGATGGTAGAAAAATTCTTTTAATTGTTGATAACTGTCCTGCTCATCCAAAAAACATTGAAGGTTTGAGAAATATTGAATTATTTTTTTTGCCACCTAACACAACATCAAAGATTCAGCCTTGTGATGCAGGGATCATACGAGCTTTTAAGAAGCATTATCGGCGACGGTTTTATCGAAATATTTTGGAGGGTTTTGAAATTGGGAACCCGAATCCAGAAAAGATTAATGTTTTAGAAGCAATGAATCTTGCAATCTCAGCATGGAAAATAGATGTCCACTCAAGTACTATTGCAAATTCTTTCAGGCATTGTAAACTCCGATTGCTAGATGGTGAATCCTCGGAAAATCAAGAACAAATGGACAATGACAGCTTACAACAATTGCATAATCTAATCAATGGATTGAATTATCGTCATGCAATGAATGTTGAAGATGTTTGAACTATCCAGGAGAAAATGACACAAGTTTGGCGTTGCCTACGGATGAACCAATAATTGAGAGTGTTATGGAAAGCAACAAAGAAGATGCACTGGAAGACGATAGTGTGGAATTAGAACAAGTTTCGCGCAAAGATGCTTTGAAAGCAGCAATCACCTTACATCACTTTCTTTTACAATATGAGAACTCTACACCAGATTTTCTTAATGCTCTAAGAAAGGTTAGAGATGAGATTCAAGGTGATATTAATTTTAAAAAGAAACAAGTAACATTAGATTCATATTTTCAGAAATCTTCTTAGATTAGTTATGAATTATATGAAAAATATTTTGACGGATCATGAATTATTAATTTATATGTCAAATGGGACCTATATGAATTTATTTTTTCGTATTATCTTATAAATTTAGCGAACTATTAATTTACCACGTTGGTCCCGACTAGGGACCGGAGAAAATTATTATTTTAGCGAGATTATTAATTTATCGAGTATTAATTTAACGAGGTTCTACTGTACTTGGTCCGCGAATTCTATGCAAATATGGCTCACATCAAAAAGGGGACAAAAGTGACTAAAGTACAGAACTTAAAAGTGAGATTTGATCAACATACACTCAACACGTACTTAGGATTCAACGATGTTGAGCCAAAGGCATATTTGGAGAAGTATGCATTGGGAGACTCAGCCCGTCCTTGGTTAGCGGAGATTCTAGTAGCACCGGGGCCACCACCTCCATGGATTGCCGATGGGGTTCCTATCCACCGGAGTATCTCAAGTTTGAGGCGTAGGGGTGGAAAACCTTTGTCTGCAGCAGACTGGACCCGAGTCAGAATGAGACTTACCTTCCGATTACTCGGGCAGTTTTGATTGCTTCTATTATGGCCGGGTACCCTATCAATTTGGGTGTCGTGACGTCGTCCAACATCTGAGTGATTGCTCGGCAAGATGACTCGTCCTACCCGTATCCCAACACTATAACAGAATATCTCAAGGATGTAAGGGTAGAGCCAAAGAATTATGACACAAAGGTGAGGCTAAAGAAGCATTTTACTTGGTATTCACTGATGGATGCGAACAATCCAAAGAAGAAAGTTCAGCCTCCTACCACGGCCAGTCTTATGAGCCAACTACGGTAGCTGCTAAAGCAGTTGATGTTCCATCCACTTTAGCCGAACCTTCATCCAGTGCTGTAGCTATGCCTCTGCCATCATCGACAGCCCCTACTGCAACTCCTACCACAGCTCCCACTTCGGAAGCCGGTGACCATGCCTATTGCCCTACTCTCTGTGGTGCGAGTCTCCCAGATATTAGGGAGCCTCGACAATTGGATGAAGACAGCAACTGCAAAGCTGTCTGACTTATCCAGTTCTATTGCAGCACAGTCTTCTGTTCAGGAACCTCAGCTTCCCTCGACAGTTGAAGAGACATTAAAGAAGCTTCTTGAGAACCAGAACACTATTATGGCTACCTTGGTACAGCAGGGGTCAGTGATCGAAGAGCTGGGAAAAGAAGTAAAGAAGATGAGAAAGTTTTAGGCCAGTAAGAAGTCAGTGGATAAGCTCTGGATACAGGTGACCAGGCTTGCTACAGCTAGAGATCTCCCATTTGACATGCTGATTGACCCACACCATTCAGGCCCAGATCCTACAGCACTAACAGCACCGGTGGCACCAGCTGGACAGTCTGAGGAGCCATACCTTGCTGTCGATATTGCCGAGGCAGTGCGTCAGATGTTCACCAACCCAGCCATACCTAGAGATGAGGATGATGAGATTCAGTTGGATGATCCTGCGGGCGGTAACATTGCTGGGACACAAAGATGTCCAAGGAGCCATAGGGTGTTTTCTTCACTCTTTCCCCTCTTTTACTCTTATTTTGTTAAGCATTGAGGACAATGTTTATCTTTATTCGGGGGTGGAGTTTATCGATTATATTTGATACATTCTGAGATAATTGGCTTGTAATAACTTGATATCATTTTCTCTTTTCTTATTATGTATATATTCTCTCTCTTTCTCTCATTATATATATTCATGCTATCTTCAGTAGTTTTTGCTTATTAGCTTCTTTAATTTTTGCTTCTTTATTAGTTATTTGTTTGATTTAGTAGTTTCTTTTTATGCTTAGTAGATAATAAGCATTTGGTTTTCTTAAT
This sequence comes from Nicotiana obtusifolia, assembly GCA_002018475.1. Classification (NCBI taxonomy): domain Eukaryota; kingdom Viridiplantae; phylum Streptophyta; class Magnoliopsida; order Solanales; family Solanaceae; genus Nicotiana; species Nicotiana obtusifolia. Next base: position 73,561 of record MCJB01020021.1, read on the forward strand.
GTTACGGTTCTTTCCAAAGGTAGTTGTTGTGCGAACCAGGTGACTCTTCCCAACGATGGATGGCGTGACAACCTTCTTAAGGGAATGAGTCCATTTTTTTTGTGTTTAGGTAATAATAGTAGTAGTAATGAATAAACAAAGAACTAACTAAGTCATGCTCGAAGAGTCAACCATGCTTCAATTGGTACCAACACACTTAACCACATGCTTATAGTTAGAGACAATATTTTTAAAAGAAATAGCTCTAGTTAGTGACTTTGTGACTCTTGTTTTGACTTTGGAAATTATCGAATGGTTTAATTGGACCATAGTGATCTTTAAGCTTGAATGTGGTCGTTGTGGGCCCTCGACTCTGTCCTCTTTAACAATCCGATTGTATGAGGGGTGAGATGAATTGTTGCTAGTCTAAATATCCGTGCGAAGGGTCTAGAACTTGCCCCGAATGTGTTTCAAGGCGAATCCTAAGTTTTGCTTGGTTTGAGAAGTGATTGTTGGCTATCCTTGGCCCGTTTTTTCTATTACCAACCAATGTTATTATCCCTAGTCAACCCCTTTGAGCCTCTAGCCTTTCTCATTTGATAACCATGTTACAAGCCTTACCCGTTTGGTCGTGACCCTCTCTTGGCACCCAAGCTTTCCTTAACACTCTCGTGAAACAAATGTCTTAAAACGTAAGTTTAGGGGAAAGACGAGGAACTTGGAAAAGGTTTCAAGGCACAAAAAAAAAAAAAAGAAATGATCTCTATGAGAAGAGAAGGCAGAAAAGAAAAGAACAAAAAGAAAAATGCAAAAAGCGAATAAGTGGAAGGGTTCCATGGATCCCAAAAAAGGTAATGATCCCAAACATGGAGAAATCAAAAAGGGGGAAAAAGAATGAAATGATCAAGAAAGAGTGATGTTAAGTCTCTCTAGTCCCCAATGAAAAGAAAGTGCCTCTAAGAATTGGCAAAGTGTGAGCCGAGAAATGAAAAATGGAGTGCTTAAGAAAAGGTATAACCACTCAACCATACGGTATCCGACCCTAATCCAAAAGCCTTCATTACATCCCAAAAGAGGTCCTACTTGATTTCAAGCCGAGTGTGCTTACATTAGTGGCGATCTACATGAAGGACAAGCCTATGGTGCTTGAAGCCGTACTTGTGGCATTCTCTTGATAGAGATGAGTGAACCTTTCATAAATCTTTGGATTGAGTACTAAATTTCTTAAGTGAGCCTGGCAAATGAAAAGTAGAGGAGGAAGAGTTTGGAGTCCACCATGACCTACATGATAGAGCAAGAGTCCTTGATGAGTAAAGTCAATTCTTGAAGCTCAAATGTCACATTAGAACTATATGTGCATGAATGCTTAACTTGTCTCTTTGTTGATAATACACGAGTAATGTGGGTAATTATTGGTCCCAACTGATATGTGGATGGATCGCCTTTGAATCGCTGAAATGAACCTTAACTTTTGGAGGTGGGAACTAATTTACTTCCTTGAGGAAAAGCAAAGACTTAAGTTTGAAGGAGTTGTTAAGTGGGGATTTTGATTGCTTATTAACACCTTTTAGCTTCTGTTTTAGTCCAAAAGTATTGAATTGTGTTCCTGGAACTAATGAAATTATGCAAAATATTGCAGGAATACCGAAAGTTTGATCTCCCGAGATGAATTCCAATCAAAAAAGGAGTGTCTCAAAGCACAAGGTAATAAAGGGCGCAGAAGCACAAATGTGCTATCCGTAGAAAAAATTCTGCGACCGCAGAAGAAATTGCAGACTGAAGAACTCCATCTGCAGCCTCAAAACAAGAAGAAAATTTAGCAGACCTTTCAGCAATGTGCGGACCGCACATGAGTTATGCAGCCGCAGAACTGGGCTAAGAGTCAAAGATCAGAAAGTATGCAAAAAGACCAATTCCAAGAATCTTTGAAAATTGCAGACCGCACAATAATTATGTGGCCGTAGAAGATTGCCTTGCGGCCGCAGTCCAAACATGTGCGGCCGCAGAAGATTGCTCGCGACCACAGTTCAGAAATGTGCAGCTGCAAAACTCCATTCCGCCAGCCGAAGCAATTTGCGGACCGCACATGGAATTGTGCGGCCCCAAAGCCTCCTGAGGAGCATTTTTGTCCGATATTTTTAGCCCTGTATAAATAGACGAGTTTCACAAAATTAGGTCAAGTTTGAACATCTGAAGTTGCTGTAGTCGTTTTTCTTTACTACTTTAGGAAGTTTTACATTATTTTGTTGTATTTACATTAGATTTCATCATTTTAATCTTCCATTATGAGTTTAATTAGCCTTTCTTCTTTATTTTCTTCAAACCCCATTATGAGTAGCTAGACTTTTACTAGGGTTGTGACTCAGCCCTAATGTGTAAGCCTTATGGGTATCCAATTTAGTGCTTGTTTATGATTGGTGTTGATTATTTAGCTTAGTTCATGCTTCAGTTTTAGTATTAATGGTTGCAAACATTGGTTCATGCCTATTTGACTTAGTTTCTACATGAGAAAGATGGACCTAGTCTAGAATAACTTAGCTAACAAGGAATTGGGTCAATTGAGGGATTGATTAACCCAATTAAAGGGTTCAACCTACAGATAGTAATAACCTGACTTGAGTTCTTATCAACTGTTTTATTTGATACCCATTTGGATTTGAGAAAGCAAAATTGGGCAACATCACTCTCTAACCGAGAGGTATTGAGTGGATAACGTAGAGTTGAGAGCTATAATACACCCCAATCAACAAAATAAGCATTAACGTCTTTATCCAATTGGGCAACCACCAAGGTTATAGTCACAACCCTAGGCCTTTAAACTATTTGGAAAAACACTAAAAACACTGGTTCACTTCTAATTTCTTTTCTTAGCTTATAACTGCAAGAGTAAAATTAGAATTAGAAATCAAACATGTTGTGGAAGTGCAATTTAGCTATTCTTTTTTTGCTTTCGTCAAGTGCATACTCCTAACACCCCTAGTAACTCCGTGTGGAAATTGACCCCGACTCTTGTTGGGTACTATTCTTTCAACGATCGTTTCCACTCACTATTGAGTGCTGATTGGACGTGGATCAGCCACATAGTTAAAATGGTATGTCATAGATACACGTTTTAAAGATTGAGTGTGTAAAGTTATTCCCGTAATTAACAGGTGTGTAACAGGGATTTAGGGACAAGCTGAGGTGGTATTTTATATATTTTGCCTTTACATTGAGACACTCTTCTCTTCCTAATAGTATCGAAGATGATATACAATTCATACCTATTTCGTTAGTGGTTAATTAGGTGCATCTCCAGTTCTAACATCTATTGTGTTACTTCAAATTGAAAGCTATTGAACCATGTTGGAAAACTAATATAAAATCGTAGTAGGATACCTAAATTATTTAGGATTTGCTATTTGTAAAGTTATTTAATTCATGTCTAAATAGGAACTGTAGTCGTAATTAATATAGGAATAGGCTTTCATATTTCTAGTTGAAATAGGTTTCGTGCTATTATAAATAGGAGTTTTGGTAACTTATTTTATTGTGTGGAGATATGTGGAGGAAATAAAGACTTGTAGAGATCATTAGAGATTTATAAATAAAATATTTTCCTTCATATTGGTATCAGAGCTTCTACGATCTTGGGAGAGAATCAAGTAGATCCCGCTGTTGGGGGACGGCGCTAGTAAATGTGTGCCGCCCGTCAGGCCAAAAAATTATTTTGAAAAAATTATAGATAGTTGTCAACATAATTAGACTATTCGATGAAAAGTTTCAAAACAGATTCAAGAAAAAAAAAAAGGCAAGTTTAAAGAGGTGCAGATAAATATGACACAAGAGGAAGAAACTCTTCTTAAAAGTTGGAGAGAGGTTTAAAAAAGTTGGAAGTTGATTAGGTATTTCATAATATTGGGTGTTGATGACAAAGTGCATCAACGATTGGTGACAAAGTGCATCAATGGGAGTTGAAGACAGGTGCTTCAACAAAATCCGATGTTGGTGATAAAGTGCATCAATGAGAATTGGAGACAGGTGATTAAACAAAAATAGGGTGTTGGTGACAAAGTGTATCAACGAGAGTTGAAGATAGGAGCTTCAACAAAATTGAGTATTGGTGACAAAGTCCATTAACGGGAGTTGAAGACAAGTGCTTCAACAAAATTGGTTGTTGATGGCAAAGTACATCAACGAGGGATGGAGACATTTGCTTCAGCATAAGGCAAAAGTTGGAGAGAAGTGTTCTAACACACAACATACAACTTTGAATTACAGGAGAATATTGAAAAACTAATTTAAATTTGTAGTAGGATACCTAAATTATTTAGAATTTGATATTTGCAAAGTTATTTAATTCATGTCTAAATAGGAGCTGTAGTCATAATTAATATAGCAGTAGGCTTTTCTGTTTCTAGTTGAAATAGGCTTCGTACTATTATAAATAGGGGTATTGATAGCCTATTGTATGTGTGGAAATTTGTGATAGCATTGTAGAGAGCTTTCAGAGATTTAATAAAATATATATGCCAATGTATGCTCTTTTATTATCAAAAGAGTTTAAATTTGAAATGATAAATTCTTTTGAAGCAAGTGCTTGTTACTGCAACGAAAATTGATCTTCAGGTAATGTAAAATATTCAAGTATTAGTTCTAACCGATTAAATCAAGTAAAGTAAGTCGAATCAAACAGCCCAGTAATTCAAATAAACAATTCAATAGAAATAGCATATAACACAGGGAGGAGGAAAGAAACAACCATCGGACGTCATTGCAAATAATCTCAGGGAACATTCTTAATTTATCATGTATTTTCCTATTTGTCTTATGTATAAACCTCAAAGCCAATTGGACATTAATTTGAAAAAAGAAAATACAAATAGGCAGCACGTTCTTATGCGACATTAATTCAATAATAATAGAAGAAAGTGTCTTATAGTAGGAAGGCATGTGACTACGTTCATTCCACCTAGTCAGTCCGTAATAGAAAGCAAACCTATGTTCATGAATTAATCCCACTTAGTTCATTGGTCCCAAATCTAATCCATCTATCGCATCTTAGTCTCCATTATTAGGAAAATACAGTGAGATATTAAGACAAGAAAATTGCATTAGGACAAAGTTGCCGGAAAATTAAAGAAACAATCTAATATCAAATCCATATTTCTCGTAAGTTAAAGAAAAAGGTAAAGCTAAGCGTAAGTTCATGAAGTTATCTTCCTTTTGAAAAATGTATATAAAAGGTACAGTCCGTTGCACAAAAGATCTCGTGTTCACGCAGGATCCTGAAAAGGACCGTACTTTTAGAGGGTGTGATGTAGGCAAGTTATTCTGATACGGTGGCTGATTTCACAATTCAAACCCGTGAACAATATATGTATGCATGAATTTTTCTCAAAAAATATACTCTTTCCGGTCCATAATAAGGGATTTTTTTGTCTTTGGCACACCTTTAAGAAAATACTAACTCCTAGAGAAAAAAAAAAGATGTTTTCACTAAATTACCCTTAATTACAATTAGCATATTATTACCTTGACATATTGAGATATGTAAACAAAGTCAAATTTGAAAAAATAAAATTAATTCCTTCTTGATTATGTAAAAAGATACTTATTTTGGACCAAAATAAAAAGACTAAAAGATCACTTATTATGAACCGACCGAGGGAAGTAATAGTTTATGCGAAATCAGAGTCCATAATCATATAGGTCTAACATAGTACTTAAAACAATTACAGACTTAACATATTGAATTATCATTACTAAACGCTGAATACTTAACTATAGAGAGTAAGGGGTTGACAGGAGCAAGTGGGTAAAAAGACAGTGAAACACAGTGGGGTTGGGTTGAGACAATGCACACAACACATTATGGACAGTATGTAAGCAGGCAGAAAAAGGTTGTGGTAATGGATATTGAATAATGATGGCTATGTGGAGAAACACATGCTGTGCATTTTCCATGAAATTATGTGCCTTCTGCCCCCTCCCCATCAATCCAACTTGCCAAAGCCACCCCAATCCCAAAAGCCCATGCCATGCTTCCACTCCCTGAGGTCATATGAAATGTACAATAATCAAGCTCCATAGGCAGCATACTGTTGGCTGGAAAACTGTTTTTTTTAGTTTGGTCTTTTTCATCTAATAACTGTAATATTTCAATTGCTTGCGTGATCTCGATTAATGTTTGCTATCTTCCACCAATATAGGTATTAAATAATTTTGTCTAAATTTGACATATGAGAAGATATCACCTCATATTTTTGCTTTGAACATGAGATCTAACTTTGATTTTTTTGATTTTCTTTTAACGTTTGAAGTGAGGTGAAAGAAAAGAACCTAATTAGAAGAGTCTTTGCTATGTATCTTAACCTCATTAAAAATAATAAACTAGTCAATGAAACATAGAGCACACTTTTTAGTAAAGTTACTCTAATTGAAATTCAACATCTAAGTGATACAGAATAAAATTGCAATAATTAAGCTGCAATTTTAATATCTCAATTCATGTTATATACCGACAAAAGAGCTTTTTTTTGTTTTTGTTATAACGCAGCATAAATATATTAAAAACGGAAAGTACTAGTACATAGAGGGTACTGAATGAGACGCTACAGTTCCCCTTGAGTCAAATATTAAGCGAGACAAAATAAAAGTGGGGGGTTTCAAAAATCATTGTATCATCATGTAGTTCAGTAGCCTTTTGCTAGCCAAAACATGCCATTTGATCCGCGACTATCAAAATGTGTGTTGGATCCCATGGAATTGTGGATTACGAAGCATCAACCTGCATTCATCAAATAAATATGAGTATTTAGAACTGGCCGTACATAGAAGGGTGAGCAATACATGTGAGTCAGTCTCCATAAGTGGTGTGAGATTCTGTGCAATGACAAGCTGTAAGCCAAAGTGGAGAGCAAATAATTCAGCTTGTAGGACATTAGTGAGATATAAAGGCTTAGAGAAGCCCGTAATCTAGTTGCCAGAAGAGTCTCTGACAACGCCACCGGCTCCCCCATTTTTTGAGTGAGTGTCAAAAGCACCATCGATATTAAGTTTATACCCAGTATGGGAAGAGACCAGCCAACATGTATGTTCTAGTGGGTTTAGGCAGTGGGGTAGTGGCTAAGCAGTTAAACTCAATAGCATGAGTGAGAATCGCATCATGAGATACAGATAAAGTTGAGCGATTAAAACTATGATTGCGTGTCAACCAAATATGTCAAAGGATAAAAAGGGCGAGGATGGGAGAGGAATAGTAATACGGTGATGTATGTAAGTAGCATCAGTATCGGTGCATATGCGTTGAAGCCATGTGATAGGTTGGTAATGAAGAAGAAGCAAGAGAAAGTGCTTAATTTTGGGTAGGGTAGGTATATTTCAAAGCCAAGCATGGCGGAAGGAAGGTAGGTTGATGTGGAGGTGTTGGAGAATCAGTCCATAGGCAGAGACAGTGAAGAACAAGCCATTGGAGGTTGGTTGCTAGTGTAGTAAATCCATATGAGTAGAAGAAGAAGGCATATTTGTGTTATGGATAAGGAGAGAGATAGAGGTAGGGAATTACGCAGTTTGGTATGTTTGTTTGGCCAATTAATTACTTGGTCAGCATGGAATTTGGTGTAATTGGAGGGGTGTAATTACACTCTCCAATTCTCAAGGGGGAAGGTGAGAATTAGTGGTAATTACACTGTATAATTACAAGGTTGCTTTTTAGTTTCTTTCCTTTTGTTTTTATTTTAATTTATTTTTATAGCTTTTTATTTCTATTATTTTATTTTTTTAATTTTTTTTACTTTTTAATTTCTTTTAAAATGTTAAAATATATTTTCTCTTTGTATAATTTATCTTTTATTTCTCTACTTTTACTTCTTGTGATTCCATGTAATTGCCTATTTTTTATTTTTTATTTATTTTATTGTTCTATTTTTTTTTTTTGAAATTACACCTCCTAATATTAGAAATAATGAGTCATTAACAAACCTGGCATATAATGAGTGATGCAACTAAAGTGAAATTTCGTTGTTGAATGTGGTTATAAACTTATTATGTTTCCTAATCTTAAGTTGTAGTGGAACTTATTATTATGTTGGAATATGACATAAATTAAACTATTTTTTTTTTTGAATTTTGAAATTGTGTTATATTCATGGTTCTAATTTACTTGTTTTAGTAGTATTGACTCACATTGCATGTTGTTCATTTTTTTAGTTAGAAAAATAGATTAGTTTTGTCAAACATTTGAATAATGTTATGGCTTTATATTTATAAATACTAATTTATTTTATCAAACACGAATTCCATGATATTCTTATAAAACATATATTTTTGCTTTTTGTAAATATATATATATATAATTTTTATAAATATATGATTAATCACGAAAAAATATACATCTTAAATACCAAATATATTATAATTCATACTTATAAAATTTTATAGGCATATTTATTATATTACTTTTTAAGTTTTGATAGTTTCATTTAAAATTAAATTTAACTGTGTAATTACACTTCTGTAACCAAACAGTAAACTCGTAACTGTAATTACACTATGACAAACAAACAGATCGTCGTAATTACTAGGCTGTGTAATTACGACAACCCTTACATTGTCGACAAACGCATCAACTAACATGAAAACCAAAACATTGGCTTGATACATAACTAGGCTGGCATTCTCTTTAGTGTCTTCGAAAAATTACGGCAGACAAGAATTACACAGTCATGGCGTAAGCAGAGAGCAAACAATTTTCACTTTATAATACCGTGTACTGATTTTTGTTTAAGGAAAAAAAATGAAGG
>MCJB01020021.1:82556-111602 GCA_002018475.1 Nicotiana obtusifolia
GGGGGTGACAATTGATACAGAGAAAATAAAAAAAATAGTGGAGGGGACTAAACCTATATATAATTCAATACAAGAATTTAATGACAATAAAGGAGAACACAGAAAAATCACAGATTCTGTAGCACTCTTCCAACAGTTTAGACTGCTGCTTCTCGCGCGAAAGTATATATTTCATGATGTACCACCCAAAAAAAATGTTGCTTGATTGACTGAGTCTCTCCTTAGATAAAGAGTACACTGGGGCCTTCTCTAAAATTGCTCAAATAAGTTTGATTTGATCTCCATCTTCCAGCAAGTTCAGTTGTTTTAGCCCCAAAATGTACAACAATTAGCCTTAAAAGGAAAGAAAAAAAAAAAAAAAAAAAAAAAAAAAAAGGTTACATCGATGCTCAATCAATGGCAGCAAAGCCGTAGTGAATCTGAAAGCATAAAATTCACATCCTCATTGACGCTTTTTAGGTTAAAAAAGAAAATCCTTACCACGAAAAAGTCCAATTTCAAGAGAGTTTCTTTAGAAGAAGAAAAAAGGATAAATTTTTGGGGAACACTCGTATCACACAAAATTCAGAAAAAACATACAATCATCCAAACAAGTTATCGCTCTGTCAAAGTTTTGTAAAAAATACATCTTCAAACAAGTTATCCGAACACCAATAAGTTTAAAAGTGATTTACCTTCTGTTCCTCAAATTTTGAGGATGAGGCCCTTATCATGAGGGAGAAAACTCCCTTAAGCTCTGAATGAGGAAACTATACTCCTTTATCATATATTTTTCAACGAGCTTGCAAATTTCAAAACTAAATACGGACTAAACCAAACGCCTAGTAAGGAAGCGAAGTTAAGTGACCAAAACAAAGAGAGAGAACTTGACAAAAATAGTTTGCGAGGGACATTTCTCACTACGCATAAGATATTTCTCTTGCCACGTAGGTAAAGCTAGAAGACCATCTTTCAATTGATACTTCAAGCAGAAGAAAGAAAAAGTACCTCCAATTGCCAATAATGTCTCCTACCACTAACAATACTTTTGTGTGTGTGTGTGTGTGTGTGTGTGTGTGTGTGTGTGAGAGAGAGAGAGAGAGAGAGAGAGAGAGAGTTGGGGGAGGGTGTGGGCAATGAATCATGGCCATACACATTACCATCAGGTAATCAAAGTATGATTTCACTAACATGAATCTCATGATAAAAAAAATATCAATCAGTCTTGTGATAACTAAGAAAAGCTGACAATTAGAAGAGGACGAGATCCCCGCAGATTTCCCTGCCTGTACAACCACCATACCCTTTGGTCGCAGAGCTTTTCCTCCCCATTTCTGAAAAGAACTTCCCCACTCAACACAAAGTATTCGTCTCAAAAAATCATACACCATTCACCACTTGAGCCATTTTCTAGTACATCCTGGAGATACCATACTGAACAGTCCCTACTTTTCTATGAGCTGCAGCAGTAGTAGCTGCAGCTGCAGCAGTAGTAGCTGCAGCAACTCCAATTCCACCATATTGAGATTTCGCCTGCAATAAGTTTGTGTCGATGGTAATTCTGTCCTCAACACGATCTGGTTTCGTGACTCCAGCTCGCATCATATAGAATGGGTTGCTATCAATATTTATAGCAATATCTGGGGCTAACTTGGCAGCCATGCCACATGGTGGCATTGGCTTTGCATGAGAACTCACGTCCCTCTCTGTTTCCACAACAGGCCTTTCTTGCTTCACCATGCTGCTTCTGTCATAACAGTATGCTGAAGGCATAATCTGAGAGGGGAGTACTGTATTCCTCACTTGAGACCTAGGATCATATTTTTCTTTATTTCCAGAATCATATGCCAAAACTGGACCCACAACCTTTCCTGGTTTGGCTGTTGGATTCGAATAGAGGCATTGGGAACCAGACAAGCATCATTAGAAATGCACATCATTAAAGAAAGCAAAACTAGCAAAAGATTTCATGATTGATAGAAAATACCTAGGGCAATTCTTGGCTGAGCCTGCATGGTTCTTGTTAGACTATTTGCAAGGCCTTCAGAATCTCTGCAGTTTCTACTACACGACTCTTCGCCATTTTGCCGGTCCCTCATATTGGCAGCAGCAACCGGCTGTTCCTTTGAAGGGATTGTATTTGAATGTACAACTGTAGACCTGCACAAGCATCACGCCTTTATCATTTCTAACTTAAATAACACCAGATAGACAAGTACTACTATAAACTTTCTATGCATTCTTCTTTTAAAAGAGCAAGCACAAGGCCAGCAAATGCTGTGCATATATTACATTTGAAAGCAAAGATTAAGACAGACATGAAGCGTGAATTTAGAGCAAGCTAGCTATCACCACATCTGAACTAGCTACAGCCTGATCAAACAAAATATACAGAAAGATGCACATAAACACAGAATCACAACATAAGTGCACGTAGGGGGGGTCCCAAGCTGAAATGTAAAATGGTTTTCTTGAAAGCACCAACAATCCAAGCAAAATGCTTCATGCCAAATGGCATAAAGAAGGCAGGATTTGATCTTATTCCTAGACAATATTCTAGAGGAGAAAATTTGAGTATCAGCACTCATAATCACCTTGGAAGAGAGACATGCTTCCTGTCCATGGGAGCCACTGGACCACCATTACCACCGTTTTCTTCCAGGTGAGCAAACTGTTTTCTGAATTGGTCAACAGCACTGCATGGAAAAGTAATATCTAGTTAGTACAAAAAACCATTTGTTTAGAAAGGCAAATCGCTGACCAGAAGTCGAGGAAAAAATACAACCTAGGATACAGAAAATTAGTCCTTTCTACACCATTCATGTAATCCTTCCTCAGCTGGGGATGGTATTCTAGTATCTCCCGGAATATTAATTCCCTCAGGTCCTCCTTCGTCACTCTTCGCCTCTCAAATTCAAACTCCATCTTTGAAATTGGCTTGCATGAAGGTTCCCTTTCAGATTTAGCCAGGCCCTTAAAATAAGGATCAGCTAGTGCCTGATATGTTTTGGGCGGGGGTGCGGGCAAACAAGATTGAGTAATTGGTTCCAAGGAAACAAAATATACTAAAAAGCCAAAAGAGATGTTCAAATAATATACTCATAATGATACCACAAACCTCTTCAGCAGTGGGTCGGTCCTTTGGGTCGAAAGCGAGTAACCTTTCAAGAAGTTTAAGGGCCAACGGATCAGCATTTGGAAATTTCAGAGGAAAAGAGACGGGCTGCTTCTTTCTCATGCTAGTTAGGTATCTCCTAGCCTTGTCATTACGCACCTGAAACAACCACAAGAAAAAGACTAATACACAAAAGTAGTTTTGAGGATAATTTTGTCAAAAGTGATGTAATATAAATTCACAGATAGTACATACACGAGAAATCGTATCCATTGAGGGTGTTCCAAGTAGATCAGTCATTAAGTCCAGTTGGTGAACAACATTTTTCCCAGGAAAAAGCGGCTTCCCAGTGAGAACCTCAGCGAAGATACAGCCTATGCTCCATATATCAATTGCAGGGGTATACTGCAAGCAGAAAACCATATTAAATTTGTATAGTTAAAACTACAGGCAGCACAACAATTATGGACAAATTCCAGGAAAATTGACACTCTACTAAGAGGGGCGGGCGATCTCACACAGCATAAACATCCATAATGCATGAAAGAACCAGCAATTGCATATAAAAGGCAAAATGCAATAGAGTTAGCAGGTTCAGCATGTAAAGAATTATTTTTTATCCAAGAATAAGAAAGATGTACAATCAGAAACTTCACACAAGACGTGCACATATACATGTCACTTGTCTCATGCCAAGGTTAAGCCCAACATCACCCTACGTTGAATGCGGATACATATCAATGAGTAAAAAATGAGAAATGCTGGAACCAAGGATACTTCTGTTCACTTTTAACAGTAAATATGGCTCCCAGCACTACCTTTGCTGATGAATATACTGTTACCTTTCAAAAAAAAAAAAAAAAAGGAGAAATGCTTCTAGCTTGAGACAGCACCTAACATACAAAATTACGATCTATTAACCAATGCATCGATCACATGTTAAGTTTTCTGTGACATCAAACTTATTATCAGCTCCTGTGACTAACATAATTTGAAGTGCATGTTACTAGATAAGTACAAAGAAGAAAGAGTTGGATTAGAGGAAAAAGTAAATGCACTAGTAGAAGCTTATTTTCCCTGTTTTCATCCCTTTAATTCGCTTGATATTCTATTTTCCTCTTTAAAAGGAATTCAAATACTTCCATCACCTCATTTCAATCCAAAATGAGAAAGGCATGATCACTATATTGCATTGATAAAAGAAATTTTAGGAAGATTCTAACTATACCTTGGAGTAAAATGAACCGCATAATTCTGGAGCTCTATACCATCTAGTAGCAACATAATCCTGCAATTTTCACCAGTGAAGTTACAGCACGAGCAATGCCCCAGTAAAGATGAATGTGACAAGTTGGTAATACAGAACACAGTCAACAGATAAGAGGGGGAGGATTGGTGGAAGAAACATGTAACCTATGTAACTTTCAATATCACCTACCGTCCAAAATATTGTGGTAGGTGTATCATTGAATGCAACTCTGGCCAATCCAAAATCACAGATCTTAAGCTTACAATTTGCATTTGCCAAGATATTTTTCGGCTTTAAATCTCTATGGTAGACATTAGCTGCAGCAAAACAAGAATCATCGAGATTATGACAAACCACAAGAAATGACTAGCCTGCTTAATGAGGATAATGTGCAATAATATAAACACTTAAACAACGATGGGATCACAAGATGCAGCAAGAAACCTGACTGATTTACCTGTGTGTATATATTTTAGGGCACGAAGCAACTGATAAAGAAAAAACTGATAGTGTTCCCGTGTCAAGTCATCATTAGCCTTGATAACTTGGTGTAGATCTGACTCCATGAGCTCAAAAACAACATAAATATCTTTAAAATCTCTCCTTGAAGGTGGCAGCATAATATGTTTGATTTCAACTATATCGGGATGGCGCAGAAGTCTCAGAAGCTTTATCTCGCGGAGGATCCGTGCCGCATCAGATATGTGTTCAAAGATGTCATGAATTTTTTTAATTGCCACTTTTTCACCAGTGTGTGTGTCAATGGCTGAACAAACGACACCATAGCTTCCTTTCCCTATGACTTCCTGAATTTTGTACCTATTTGCATCACCATATTCAGAGAAGAAGTCCATCTCTGCTGAACTCTGCAGCACCGAACACAAACTCTGATTATTAATCAGATATATAGACAAGCATTCAACATTGTTCACCTACAGCTAAAATCAGCATCCAAGAGAATCCCTAACACAAATTTGTAATATTTCTTCCGTGACGGTGGTTTATCAACACAATTTCAGATAACAAACAAAAATCACCCATTCAAAATATGATGTAATAAATAGGACAACCTGAATGTTGCCAAAGTCCATTTTTTATAAGAAAGGTGAGAGGATTACCAGAATACAATTACCATAAAGTACATAGCAAATATTACCAAGTATAAACTTAGTAAAACATTTGCTCCCAGCTCTTTAATTCCAGTCTATAATGCATATTAATTGAATTCCACACATAGGAAATAGAATAACAAATCCGCAAAATAATCTTAATAATCCATCTAACTTCCAATATTTTGAAGTGTCACAAAAAGGGTATAATCTTAACAAAAAAACAAAACATACTTAAAGAATGATGATCATATTCATCTAACGAACAATTTTTTTTTAAAAAAATCCATCTGCACAAAGTATGTTATTAACAATCAGAAAAAAGAAAAAAAAGCCAAACAGATCACCAATATAAAGTCACCAAGAACCTAACAACCCTCAACCCCAAAAGAACGAAAATAGGAAACCACAAAGGGGGAAAAAATCACAATTAATACGACGAATGAGCATCTGGGTAAAGCTTGTAATTCATCAGATTAAATTTCCAGAAAGGAACAAAAAATCTCACTTTCTTTCGGTGATCAGGCTGCATTTTTTGAGTAGTTCCGAAAAAGCCCACAAAAATAGAGATAATTTGAATTAAGCGATCGAAAAACAAAAGTAAAGGAATTCAGAAAATCAGCCGCATTTGCCCCAGCGTCCTCGGCTACGAATGGCAAAAGAACAGTCCCACTCCCACCTAATAATCTTCTTTAAATTGAACAGATCCTTCATAAACTCTTCCTCAACAACAATCATAAGAGAATACACAAAAATGGCTTAGACATTTCCACGAACACCTCCCGAACAAAACCCTAAATCTCAATCAAAATCGCTGCGATTAATAATGGAGCGAGTGTGAAATAGAGGATCCGGGGGGAGATGTGTGGATCTGCAGAAACCCTAGCTGGTGGGGAAGAGGGAAATCTGACACCGACAATTTGGAGGTGGGGGGCACTGTGGGTGGTAGGGAGGGGGAGAGAGAGAGAGAGGCAAAATATGGAGCTCTTCTGTGTGTGTATAAACTGTGGTTAAATAATTAAAGTACGTATTTTAGGTGCCTGCATGTGATGTGAGTGTTTCTTATCTGTATGCATTTTGCTTTTATGTTGCACGTACCTCTCAATTAATGCCCACTCACTCATTGCGATGCCTAGATTGAGTCAAATTTAAGAAAGAAAGTTAAAGATTTTTGAATTTTGAGGTTTAAAAATATGTTATAGATTTTTTGTATATTTATAAATTATTTTATTGAGAGTAAAATATAGAGTTAAAAATTAAATTAAATTTAAATAAAAAGTTATTATTCTTTTTAAAATAAAATTAAAAAAAAGGTGTATTACATAATTAGACAGAAGAAGTATTACCCAATCAATAGCTAAATTTTAAAGTATATATTTCAAGACCTATATCATACTGGCATTAATTTTGGTGTAAATACCAAAATGTGAATAATTATGTTCAGCTCCTGCAGTAAATGTGTTCTTATCCAATGCTTTCATTTTGAACTCTGTTTAAAAATTATACAAACACACACATTTATACACACACTGCAGTAACATGAACTTATACATGATGAATGTGATGTGCTTCGAATTTAAAAAAGATTTTGAAAATTGAGGTTTAAAATATATATTATAGATATTTTGTACTATATTTATAAACTACGGAGTATTTTAGTAAGAATAAAAATATATATAATTTAAATTAAATTAATTTTAAATGAAAAAGAATTATTCGTTTTAAAACAAACTAAAAAAAAAAAGTACAGCAATATAATTAGAGAGAATAAGTTTTAACTAATCATCATAGTTAAATTATAGTAAAAGTTTATTCAAAGACCTATATCATACGGTCATTAATTCGGGTGTACACACCAAAATACGAATAAATATGTTCAGCTTTTGTCGTTTTGAACTCTGTTTAAAAATTATCCAAGTCCAACACATACGTCTATACACACACTGCAGTAAGATGAACTTATACATTATGAGTGAAGTCTGATCATTATAGTATATTACTTAACCTGTTATTTAAGTTACCCAAAAATATTAATTATAAAAAGTTACTAATAATTATCATCAAATAATAAGCTCAAAAGGGGATTGCCTAGTGAGAGTAACAACCTAGAGATGCTTTTCCGCTGACTCAACTCACACAATCCTATATTAAAGGAAATCTTTCAGTTGAATGGTCAAGATTTTTCTAGTAACATTATCCTTTTCTTCTAATCTTATGTAGTACTTAGATTTTGTAAGGAAACATTGTAATCCCTTCTTATTGCTGCTTGCTATATAAAAGATTTGAAGAAAAGTAGACGGAGCGAAGATTTTAAGTTTATTACGTTCTGAATTTTTAAAAAAAAGATTTTATTGAATTTTAAAATATATATATATATATATATATATATATATATATTAAATAAGCATTTTTAATACAAATATATTATCTAAACCACCATCCGTATGTAAAACACCAGCTCCGCCCCCAAAGAAAAGACTTTTGGTGATGATGGTTGTACATAAAAGTGATCCATGATACCACCACAAAGAAGAGGACAAGGATCATATGAGTAATCTCGTTAATCATGCATCTCATGTTTTATTGCAACACGTCAAGTCGGAGCCAAAATTTTGATCAAGAGATATCAAAATATACTTAATTAGATATATTAAAAAATTAAGAGAAGTCAACGTATAGAAAATATACATAAAATAAAAAATTTATCTAATAATATAGTGTAATTTTCTGACGAACACCCCTTGATTCAATGTAACTCCGCCACTGAGTGTCACATTAAACTACTTCAAAATATCGATACAACAATGAGATATAAGTATTTGCAGCAATACATTATTTCATTCGATCAATAAAGAGATTAAATAGTTATTTTCCAAAATGACTGCTGTATATTATATTATTTTAACTAATTAGGCAATTTAATGGAGCATATCAAAATAATTAACGGGGAAATATTTGTAGATCAAGAGTTACTAACGGACAGCATGTTGATTATGGAGTCGTTGAGTTGACTAGCATAGTTACTCAAATTATAATTCTGTGATTATTATCTCATCCAATATAACATAATTTACCGAAATTTTAGTATGAAACATATATTGGTATTAATTAATACTCATAACAAATATTGAATAAATAACGGGAACCAAACGACCCATAAGATGTGAAATTCGAACAGCAATGTTGTAATTATTTTCCTTGTAGCAATTAATTATGTATAGAAAGAAGATAAAAGTAAAAAAGCAGAGGCAGTGGCAATGCATGAAAGTAGGGAACATATGAAAGGGGGTGTTGAGATAGAGTAATACAGAAATAGAATAAAGATGTTTGGGTGAAAACAAAGCGTTCTGTCATCTGCCACATCGATCAGTTCACAGTTTCCAGAATAACTCGATACATAACATCACAAGTAGGTAGGAAGATGAGATAATTTAGTAACACCAACCTGCCAAGTGCCAACTGTCCATGTTTATTGTATTTCTCAAAAATTTCGCAGATGTTGTGTCGGTTCAAATGAGCTACGTACTCTGTACGGCCGGCTTTGCTTCTTCTACTATTTTTTCTGTAAAAGGAAAAAAGGATTTTTTAAAATGTACGTCTCACATAATTACTATTGAAAGTCTCGTTGATTGCGTCATTATTTCTCTAATACAATTCCAATCTTACCTAAGTTTTATTCTTTCACCTTTCTACTACATCTTAAGTTTTTTGTCCGGTCAAATTGTATGAGATAAATTGGGAGGGACTAGGGATTACTCATTGGGGGTTAGGGGTGTCTTTGGCTCAATAAAGAAAGGCTTATTACCTGTATGCAAAAGAATAGTAAATTCTCTGTTTTGGCTATATCTCCATATCCATCTTTATTTGTCATTTATGTCGTTAATTAACTAATTAATTGGAAGCGTGCCTTTCCTGGACTGCTTTACTTTAAAATAAAGCACTATTATAAGCTCCCAAATCACGCTCTTTTGACATCTAAAATATCGACTTATTACAAGTTCCCTTACTGCGTTAGGTTGGTCATTAAGTTTTATCAAATGATGAATTTCTTAGTTGTCAAAAAAGTTTTCTGAGTTAATTGTTTACTTTTCAAATGAAAAGAAAGCTATGATCTCTAGAAAACCCATTACCACTTATCACAACAAACAAAACCAGCATATCGTGGGGCTTAATTAATTTTCCCTGATTATACAAAAGCATGATAAGGACAGACACAACAGTCCGCTTAATCATTGTAATTAGCAAAAATAGGAATTTTGTGCAGGTTTGTCAATATTAGCAGGCATTTAATTAACCAGTTGTTTAACTCTTAATTAATGTTGGTTTCATGAATGAGATAGGACAACATAAATAATAAAGCAGCAAAAGGGGTTGGTGTGAAAGTGATGTCTTACTTCTTAAAAACACTATACAAAACGTACGTTTATGGCCAATCGTTAAAGAATGAGGCTAGCTTTAAAATGAGAAAGATCACACAAACAGTGAAAAGCACTAGAGAATGATAAAACAAAACGATGATATTTTTCCTTACTCCATAACGTGAAAAGATGTGAATTTTCAGAGTGAATCTGCACGAACGTATGTTAATTGATTTTAAAAGTTAGTATAATGATAAATTCTTTCTGCATTCATTTGTAGTAACAGACACATGCATGTGTGCTAATTAAACTCATTTAGCACGTGAAACTCCAACAGTGTTTATGGGCTAATTGATTAAGCACCAAAAGCAGATTTCATGTCACTTTCATTAGAAACCCTACTAAACCGCTGCCCCTTCCTTTCTTTTAATTTTGTTTAAATCTAACATGTACGTAGTATATAAGCAACTGCAAATCAAGAATATTTCAAATTGTAGCTTTGTTTATATTATCAAATGGACTTTCATATTTAACCTTCAAAATATGCGGGGCCATCAACTTTTCTTTTAAGATAATTTTTTAGAAGAATTAAACTAAATAGCCTTTCATCGCCGTTTAAATTAAAATAGTCGACGAATGTATAATATAAGTATAATTCATGTACCATATGTATAAAATCGTGCATAAATAATATATAATTTTATGTATACCGATCAAAAAATAAAAATTAAAGCCGGCTAATTATTTGTGTAAATATCCGTAATTTCTATTACATTGCGAGATTGGGAAGGAAAATAAGGAAGGGAAACAGTGAGAACTAAGTGTGGAAGACTTTCACTAACATGGCGGATGTAGCCTTTAGGCTACAGGTTTAGCTTACCCCACAATTCTAGGCACGGAGAAAAAAATTAAAAAATTTATTAAATTTTAACAAATATTAGATTTGAACTCATAATTTTTACAGTATAATGAATTCAATACTGAAAATTTTAAAAAATTGAACCCATTAGATTTAAATTCTGGATCCGACTCTGTTCACTAATATTACTAGACGGTAAATTCGGTGATGGGAAGCGTCAAATTTTGCATCAAGTAGTGGTTTAGATTAAAAATATAGGGAAAAGAGTCAAATATACTCCTCTATTTTGATATATTGTTCATATTTACCATCTGTTATACTATCGGGTCAAATCTACATTCACCGTTAGTAAAATTTTTAAATTTGCCCTCTAACCTAACGGAAAGCCCCAAATCCCTTCTATTTACTGCAATCTTCTCATAAATCAGTCATCTCCTTCGAGTGATCCACCGGGGAAGAAAAAAGGTCCATATAATAAAAATGGGAGTGTGGGGTTACAACATAATTATTCCCCTTATTTTTGGTTATGCTCAAACCATAAATAAAACGCAAAATTCACAATTAATGGATATGTCTCAAACGGAATGAATATGAGTGAAATACGGTAGATAATTTGGAAGAGATTTATTTAATTCTTCAGGTGGTCGAAATGCATTCGCTTATAAAGTTGTTACTAATATTTATTATTTTTTATGGACTACATGCATAACAAAGCCGTAGGTATCCATGTAAATACATTCCCTTTCGGATTTGGATTTAGCATGTCATTTGATGCACATATTGCTTGCGCTAGCACTTTTTCATGAAATTTGTGACATATGAGTCTTTAGTATTGTTGAGAAATCCTAAATTAAATGATCTGTTAAAATTTATGTTCAGCTCCAGAACATCCTTTCAAAGGAATATTTACTAGTGTTCTCATGCCTGGAGGTGGCGAGTTTGTTAAGTCTTCATGCTCTAAATAATCAAGTGGAACTAAGAAATCAACTTGTCGAAGGTATTTTCTAATATGGTAGAGCGCACATAGAGATAAGTAATTTATGAGAAAAAATTATAGGAATAGAAGGAATTTGGGGTTTGGGGGGTTTCCGTTTGATTAGAAGGCAAATTTAAAAACTTTACTAACGACGAAGGTAGATTTGGCCCGTTAATATAACAAAAAGTATACGTGAACAATATATCAAAATAGATAGGTATATTTGACCCTTTTCCCAAAAGTATATGACTGGATAGATACTTTTGCTTCCTAGCAAAGATAGAAATCCACAACCTGCCTTAATAAAGCAAGGTGCAGATTTGCTCTATATAAAGTCCAACAAACAAAAGTGAACCATCTTAATCAACTTTACAATGTGGATTTCGTGCATAGTGTAACAACAAATTGGGCAAAAAGTTTGGCATAAAAATATATGGTATTGCTCCGATCACTAAGCTTTCGTCGTGGTATTATGGATGGTGCAACTTTAGACACTAAGCGTGTGTTTGATAGGTGGAAAATGAGTGGTTTTATTACTTATTTTTTCTTGTTTGGTTGGTGAGTGAAAAAAAATTTCCGAAAAATATTTTCTAGTGTTTGGTTAGAGAATATAAAATATTTGTAGAAAAATAATTTTAATGCTACTCTCCTCAACTCATCTTCCCCAAAATCTCCATGTACCCTGTACTCCTTCCCCTCCCCCCTCCCCGTATTCTATTTTCTTCAAGAATTTAATATTCTTTAAAATTCACATAAACCCAAAGGACCTAATTAATGTGCTACTTTACTTTTTCACACAAGAACAACGTTAAAATTTGAGCTCGATAACTAAAAAGAAAGTATTTTTTCTGCAACATGAAAAGAAATTACTCATTTTGTTAAATGAAAGAAAATAATTTTTCTACATCATGAAAAGAAAATACTAATTTTGTTGAAATAAGAAAATATTTTTTCTACATCATGAAAAGAAATGACTCATTTTTAAAAAAAAAAAACTTTTCGTATTCCAGGAAAAGAAAATACTTAATTTGTTGAAAAGAAAGAAAATATTTTTTCTATATCATTAAAAGAAAGTACTCGTTTTATTAAATGAAAGAAAATAATTTTTTCTAGATCAGAAAAGAATATACTCATTTTGTTGAAACAAAAAAAAAAGTATTATATTCTACGACATGAAAACAAAGTACTTAACAAGTAGTTTTATTAGGGTGGGTGGTAGGCAAGGTTGGGGTGGTTGGGGTGTGGTGGGGAGGGTAGGGGGTTGGGGTAGTTTAGGGATGGGGTGGGGTGGGTGAGCGTGGGTTGGTGGGATGGAGAATATGGAGGAGAAGGTTGAAAAAGAATTTTGGAAAATATTTCTCCTCCTTTTGATAGGGAAATATTTTTCTTCAATTGGGAAAAATGAGTCGATAAGGAAAATATTTTTCTATATATTTAAGCCGATCAAACATGAAAAAATTAAAAAATATTTTTCGCAAAATATTTTTCTTTATACCAAACACACCCTAAGTTCCATCAGGTTGGAATTTAAAGAGAAACAAAACCATGTGCTAAAAGAAGTAGGACGAAAATTGAATTATCCAAAAGCTTCATTGGCTTTAAATTGTGGAAGCTGAATCATTTGTTGTTGCCTCAAAATTTAGTAATTACCCTTTCCCTTGCTTTGCTTCTTTTATCCTTTCCGCCCTCACTCTTTTTACATTTTTGACACACCAAGTTTTCTGATTTAAAGAAATGTACTATCTGTTTCTTTAAGTTTGGACAAACGAAAGCTAAATTCGTTGGAACAAAGCAGAAAATTTGCACAGTCAAAGCACACTTTTGGAGCTTCTGGTGAAAAGGTCGTGTAGAGTGAAAACATCGCAACCATAGAAAAGAGTTTTTACTGTTTGGCTAAGTGTCACCACCATGATGTTATTCCTACCGAAAGTTCAATTGACATTACCTAATTTTACTTTATTATATAATGGATGCAAGTACTCCCTCCGTTTTCCTTTTGCATGTCAGTTTGCATTTTGCACTTCCCTTAATACAGTATTAATTAAGTTTTTATTAATCTAAATTCGACTAATAGTATTTCAATCAATTTGAGAAACGATTACTTAATGATAACCGTGAAATTGAAAAAATAAGTAATTATCTCTTGATTTGCTAAAGTGGACAAGTAAAAGAAAATAAAGGAAGTACCTTTATTTTATTTCTTTTGGCAGTTAAAAGTTATTAGAGGAATAAAGGTATAATACTATGATGTGTAAGAGAAGAGTAGCTTTTATTTGGAAAAGTATTCAATAAATTGCTAGTCGCGTTACTATGAAACGGACGATTTTACTAAAGTGGACAAGTAAAAAAGACTAAAGAAAATAACTTTCTTTTATTTATTTTAGCAATTAAAAGTTATTAGAGGACATTTAAAGGTATAGTACTATGATGAGTAAAAGAAGAGTAGCTTTTATTTGGACAAGTGTTCAATAAATCGATATTCGCGTTATCGTGATAGACTATGATCGAGGTTATGCTAAAGTTATCATTATAGGGATATTGCCAAATTACCATGAAAACTTCCGAGCGTGGATGTGATAAGTCTAGCAAGCTTTTTACACCTAACCAATAGAATAGTTAGGTGTATAAGTTGCCCGTACATCACTATTAGTAAAGAAGAAAGTCGTGTTAGCTTATTAGCCTTTCAGTTGTAATTTGTAATGTACCTTTGTATTTAGGGTGATCTTTTGTTTTAGCAAATTTGTGATTGATGTCACGATTCAAACCAACGTGACACACCCGGCACATTATTTATGGGCGGCGAACCAAATTGTAAAAGAATATTTATTTATATGCAAAAAAAATACATGTGGAAGTCTTTTGAAAACACAATCATTTTAAATGATTAAATCATACATGAAATAAAATCTTTAAATTCATCATTTTTCAATAATTGAAAAATACAAAAGAATAACAATAATTTTTTCATACATGTTTTATGAATAACTCTCGATTACAACTACAAAAGAATAATAAATGTCTATGGAATCTCTAAGATGCAAGAATGAAATAAATACTTGGGACAAACCTAACCAAAAGTAGGTAAGATCAACATGATGGCTACCACGAAATATAAGTGGTGCCTTGCTCTATGTCTCGAAAAGAGAGTCATCCTAACCCCATTCGCTCATCGCGTACCACATCTTATCTTGAAAACATATAAAGTAAATGGGACCCTAGAGAGGGGCCCCCGAGGGCTGAGTACATCACGACGGTACTCAATAAGTGGTATAGACTCTCTCTAACTCAAGTTCCTGAGACAAGGCTTGACAAAAATAATGCGACCAACATTTGATATAGAATGATAACAATTATATCAATTCATGTTCTTTATCATTTTAAATGAAAAGACCTGAAAATGTAAATCATGATGCAAATTTTTAAAACATTTATATCAATACTCAATCCTAATAAGAATCATGCAAAACTATTTCAACTTCATTAAGTTATTGAAATTAATTTCGACTTCTTAGGCCTAAACATAACAAAATTATCTTCTTTTTAGCGGAAGTACTATACCGACACCAACATAATAGACAACCACTAGGTGATCGACCTAGCAACAAGTATTTGACCCTACTTGTCTAGGCGGCTTCCCATAGTGCCGTACGAGTCGACTTAACCTCATTACTTTAAGTAATGATCATTTTTCCAATGCAGGACTTTATATCACGAACCTTGGCTAAGCCTTAGAATGTGTCCCTACACCGGCACGTGTAGTTCCATGGTAACGAACTCAATGTTCGAACCAATATCGGTGATCTCCACCAGTAATTTCCAAAACATTTGATATTTGAAAAATAGATTCATAGCATATTAGCCTCAGAGGATCTATTTTTATCAAATCATTGCTCATGTCCAAATTAAACCATTTGAATTAAAACAATCAAACATATGATCTTCTTCATATGAAAACTCTTAGCAATTTAACATCCATCATTCAAAGATACAACAAGTGCTCTCCATTAATTAAGTTTCAAAAGAAATACATTTCATAAAAATACATTTCATAAAAATACATCTTTAGCATTCAAATATTTTATATTCTTTCCAATACACAAGTTTGAATAGAACTTATAACATTTTTTTCATGCATCATTTGACATCAAATCTTTAGAAACAAGATTTTATTAAATTATAAAATAGCAGGACTTTCTTTATGCAACACAACTCAAAATACATGGTGACATCATTTTCCGCTTGTCCCCACAAGTATGGATGCACATTTACAAACAAACTCACGTAATAACTCAAATATGATTTTAGAGAAAATCTCTCAAGAAGAGTAAGTTTTAATCAACTTACCAAAAGTCCAAGCTTCAACTAATATTATGATGCTCGAATTTGTTTAAAATGCTCAAACGTCACCAAACAAGCCAATATCCACATAATTAACTCATATACATCAACGACGTATTACGACAACATCAACTAAGTCAACTAAGTGTCCAACGCGTAGGTACAACTTCACAAGTCTAGTAAAAATTCAGATTCTCTTCATAGACGTTAAAACTTGAATTGTTAACTCTAATCCATTCATTTTGAGATAAACAATAATATTCAATAGTGAATTGCTCACAAGCTTATAAAAAATAGTATTTAACTCATTTTCACCAAATCAACACCATTCATCGTCTTCTTCGCTTAGCTCAACAATGGTAAAGAATTATATATTTTAGATCTTGTTCAATCCATGTAATATTTTAGTATTTCTAAACAAAGAACCACCAAACAACTCAACAAAGTTCACAATTTTATTATTCACCATCTTCCTCTTTCAAGAACCCACTATACCCACTTTCAAGACTCATGTAATACTCCAAACAAATAGCATTTCCTAAACCATAATCTCATCTACATACTTAATCCATAATTGTATGCAAGTATAGAGTAGAGAAATTACCTCTTGAAATCAAAATCCAAACTAGGGTTTACTTGGTGTTCTTTAAGATTTGGACCAATTCTTATGGATTTCAATCCACATAGATGTTAATACTTGCATTAATCAATGTTAATTCCTCATAAAAATGTCATAAAACTTACCTTGAGAGTGTATTTTGGTCGGGGATGCTCCACCTTCTCTCTGGAACCCCAAAATATCAACTCTTTCTCTCTCCCGAACTCCCCCTTATTTTATAGCATAGGGGTCTGCGTGGGTGGCTGCGTGGGCCACGTATCATGGCCACGCAGCCTGCGTGGGCCACGTAATTTAGTCACGCAGCTTGAGCCCTCTCTTCTCCTCTTCCTCCCTTCTTCTGGAATGGGCTACGTAGCTTATGTGGCCACGCAGGGCTTCGGTGATTTTTCTAATCTTCTTTATTTAATTTTCCAAAGTTATTTTCTTAGACACTTAACTTAAGGACCCCTGGCCCTTATGACCTTCATGTCCAAGTAATGTGATGATCCCGATCCCCTTATGTAGGTCCGCACATACTTCAAGGTCTTGCTAATTATTCAGTTAAGCTGGAGTTAGGCTTAATCTTGTTAGAAAAATTTCTGGAGCTTTACAATTACATCGTTCTGTTTCAAACAATAGTCTAAGTGTTCTTAGTAATAACTGTTACCCTCCTAGCTAAACCACCATAACATGGTTTTTTTCATGTCTGTACCGCATTAGCAGATAGTTTGTTCCCTAGTGAAATCTTTTCAGAGTTATGTACACTTCTTGTTGCCAGAGAACAATGGACTTTGACATGTTCTTTGTAATGTCCTCTCAATTGGCCTGAACAATAACTATTGCAACTTATTTGGCGATGAATTTCTCAAAATCTCATCAGGCTATAATAACTAAGTTTGCTCTATCACTTGATCTGAACTCCGAAGTCTGCTGCAATGTGTTTTTAACCTTAAGGGACTATTCTAAACAGTAAATTATGGGAGGACTATACAAGGTTCAAAGCTTAATAGAACTTCCTTTATCATTATGGTAATATGAAGTGGTCATCTGAAACAAAGGGAAGTTCTGTGAAGCATTCTTCCATTTTGGGGCGTTGAAACTAGCGCGTCCAAAGTAAAAACTTGTCCGGTAGATGTCACGACCCAAAATCCCACCACAGGCGTCGTGATGGTACTTAGTTTCTAAGACTAGGTAAGCCGATTACAATTACTTTTTTTTGAATCATATAATTTAATACAAGTGTGGAAAACAAAAGTGGAAACGAATATAACAACCTCCCAAAACTGGTAATACTGAGTCGCAAAATCTAACTGAATACATACAATGATCTCAAAGATCGAATATACAATGTTGTTCGAATAAAAGTTAACAGTACAATAAAATAGAAAGACTCCAAGGGACTGCGACGACAAAGCAGCTCTACCTTGAATCCTTGCGATCAACACACTAACTCTGCCCGAGTCCGATATCTCCAATACTTGGCTCTACACAAAAATGTGCAGAAGTGTAGTATGAGTAAACCACAGTCGGTACCCAATAAGTATCAAGACTAACCTCGGTGGAATAGTGACGAGGTAAACTAGTGATATAAACAGCAAGGCAGCAAGAACATCATAAATATTGCCGAAACGAATAATGAACACAAGCACAACCAATTAATCAAGTCCTTCAAAATATACATCTTTTATCTACAAGTTTTTCAAACAAAAATCTTTACAATGTAATCATTTCAGTTAAATATATCTCGAATATACTTCCTCCAAATAAATATCTTACGAATATAAATCTTTCAAATAAATATCTCCCAATATAGTTCTTTCAAATAAATATCTTTGTAATATAATTCTTTCAAATGAAATGCTTCGAATATAATTCCTTCAAATAAATACCTTTCGAATATAATTCTTTTAAATAAAACCTTTTGAATATAATTCTTTCAAATAAAAATCTTTCGAATATAATTTCTTTCAAGTAAAAATCCTTCGGATATAGTTCCTTTCAAGTAAAATCTTTCGAATATAATTTCCTTCAAGTAAAATCATCGGCTAACACCTCTCATAATCCTAAAAATCTCGGGTCTCAGCCCACTTTCACATCTCACGGCACCTCGTGCCATATTTCTATCACAACCGTACAACAATTCACAAGACAGAAGACATAATAATTTAATGAAATGACTGAGGAGTGAACAACGAGAAAAGGAACAGCGCAACAGATAGAGGAAAACAACAGGGGCGCTCCTGAAGTATCGCCTCGTATACCCAAATGTAAATGCTTAGTAGGGGGATCTCCGAGGACCGCCTCGTAGTCCCAAAAGTAAATATGTAGTAGGGAAATTTCCCGAGGTACCACCTCGTGGTCCCAAAAGTAAATATGCAAACAGGGGGATCTCCCGAGGTACCGCCTCGTAGTCCCAAATTAAATATGCAAAAGCAAAGGCGGAAGGATAACTCAGCAAGAACAACCTCTTCTTAAATCCAAATTTTCTGATAAATATATTAACGTCTCCATTTAAACTTATTTTTTCCATTATTTGCAGATGGAAAATCCAAAATGTAATTATTTCAAGAAAATGTCAACTCAACCAGTACACAGCGTCCACATAAAGATCAAAGTAGCAATCACACCAAACTATCTTGTAAAACAAATTCGGCAAACAAAGAACGAGGCATAACAAATAAGGATTTAATAATTGCCAGATTATTTCCAATTTAATACTTAAAAATTCCTACGACTTTAAGCCAATACAATTTTCACATATAAGCCCGACTACATACTCGTCACCTCGTGTACACGGCTTTCACATTACACAAATGGCACATACGACTCAATGCCTAAGGGAAAATTTTCCCACACAAGGTTAGGCAAGATACTTACCTCTTTGAAGTTAGACCGATATTCCAAAATAGCCTTCTTGCTTGAATTGACCTCCGTACAACTTAAATCTATGTAAATTAATTGTATAATTTCATTAAAATTCATCGGAAATAATTCTTGATAATTTAGCTTCGACTTAAAATTTTACATTAAAAAGTCAACCAAAAATCAACGCGGGGCCCGCCTCTCAGAACCCAATAGAATTTTTACGAAATCCAAACATCCATTCTGATATGAGTTCAACCATACCAATTTTATCAAATTCCGATAACAACTCGACATCTAAATCTTAAATTTTCGTGTTTGAAAGATTTTGTAAAAATCCCAATTTCTTCAATTAAAACTCAAACTAAATGATGAATATAATCATAGATTTATGAAATATAATCACTTTCGGATGTAGAACACTTATCACAGTCGAAGTCATGAAGAAAACCTCTCAAAATCGCCCAAGAACTGAGCTCCAAAAATTCCAATCGAAATGAAGAGATGACTGATTTTCAACCCCTTATGTTTTTGTCCATTTTCGCTTCTACGGAAGCATATGCCGCATCTGCGGTCTCACTTTTGCGAGACAAAACTCGCATTTGCGAGCCTCACTGCCCAGCCAAAAACTCGCATTTGCTAAAGGAATTGTGCTTCTGCGCATGCGCTTCTGGGATGGCCATACGCGCACCTGCGGGCGAGCCGCTTATGCGTTCCCTCTTGCGCTTCTGCGGTCACGCAGGTGCATAAAATGCGTCGCACCTACGGCCTATGCCCAGTCTTCCGAACGTCACTTCTGCGAGCTCAACCTCCCTTCTACGATAAAGCTTCTGTAGAAGCGAGAACACCAGCAAATCCAAAAATCCAGCAGTTCCAAATGTCCAAAAATCCAATCTGCTAGCCTTCCGTAATTCACCTGAGGCCCTCGGGACCATAACCAATTATGTCAACACATCCCAAAATACAATACGAACTTAGTCGAGGCTTCAACCATGTCAAATAATGTCGAAATTGCGAATCGCGCATCAAATCGACTTATGAGTTTTCAAATTTTCCAACTTCTATATCTTCCGCCGAAATGTATCAAATCAATCCGAAATGAATTTAATTTTTGCACACAAGTCGTAAATGATGAAATGAAGCTGTTCCAATTTTCGAAATCGAAATCTGACCTCGTTATCAACCAATCGACTTAAGATCGAATTTATGAATATTTCAAGAACTTCATTTTCCAACTTCTCGCTGAAATGTGTCGAATTATCCTACAGACTTCCAAATCCAAACCCAGACATACACTTAAGTCCGAAATTACCATACTAAGCTATTTACATCGTTAAAAGTCCATTCCGGAGTCGTTTGCTCAAAAGTCAAACTCTGGTCAACTCTTTTCATTTAAGCTTCAGAATAAGAATTGTTCTTTCAATTTAATTACGAATCTTCCGAAAATCAAACTCGACCACACACGCGGGTCATAATACATATTACGAAGTTGCTTGAGACCTTAAGTTGCTGGACGAAACGTTAATTCTGAAAATGACAAGTCGTATCGTTACATTCTCCCCCTCTTCAAACATACGTTCATCCTCGAACGTGCCAAGAATTATTCTGAGGACATTAAATTACTGAGTGTACTATTAAACACCTACTCGCAGTGAGTCCACATCACCAAAATTTTAACATGGTCCAACAACACCATCTCAGTTGAGATTATTTCTTTTATCCACATTTATAAACTTTAAAACCATTTTCTTACACTCCCAACATTTTCAAATGGCCTGATTTTTTTCATATCAACACATTGTGTTAGTCTCAACAGGTTGTAGCAATTCCGTGCCTATGCACACATCATACGTATGCCTATAACCAAATCTCTTGTCATAATAGTTGTTCATAGTTAATTCCAGCATCCTTAATTAACCTCATATTAATCAAACCCTCGTTTCAAATTTTCACAATACTGACAACAAATCTCGAGGCATGAAGACCTCATAATTATTTACCTGAATTAATGAGTCACATCTAACACCACCTGGGCACTCACCTCGTAGGTTAAAATTCAATAATTACAGCACGACTATGGCTAAATATGCACAGAAACACATAAAAGAATTATCAAATAAGCGTAACAGGCATGAACTCCTATTAGTACTATTGTACAAATAAAATTTCACAAAGGGAGAATTTAAAATGCATGAATTTAATCACAAGGATCTCATCCTGGTATAACTTCCACCGCAGCACGTAGACCAGGTTAAACATATCAAATCACATTAAACGCGAGGACCCCATCCTCAACTCTGAATCACAAGTACCTTGCACATTGTGCCAACTGAAATTTTCTGTTTCCTTTCTTTCTTCTTTTTAATAAATTTCGTGAAACAATTTCACAATACATAATGAACCCGCATGCCGGTAGGCAATATAATTCAATAAATTATAATCAATTATCCCAAAATTACATCAAAGCCCATTGTAGCGAGTAATTGAAAGACACTTTTGGACTAATAGCCCTCAATAGTGTACAACACAAAATAATAGACACGGCTATCGCAATAAATCTTCCATCAGGGGTAAACACATAAGTAGGTTAATTACGAAGCTCACTCATAAGTGGAGCATAATATGAGGACTCGCCTCGATACTCAGAACCGAATCAAACTAAGGAAAATATTCCTTTATAACAAATCGGGATCGTACCTGTAATGAAGCAATCTGGTGTAGCGGCCTCGGCCATACCAAAATAATTATATCAACGGGCTAGGCCTTCCCCTCTAAGGCGCCCTCTACCTGCTTGTCCTCCAACCCTAACTGGCTATGCATGCGGGATAGTAACTGGAATAGAGCCTGTAGCCTGGGTGTTCTGGTGAAATACACATCTCCCGAGTCTAGGACAATCTCTCATAATGTGCCTAGTATCACTACACTCATAACAACCCCTCTGAGGTTGCGACTGCTCATACTGAGTGTGTGCCGGATAATTGGAATAACCACTGTA
This sequence comes from Nicotiana obtusifolia, assembly GCA_002018475.1. Taxonomy (NCBI): domain Eukaryota; kingdom Viridiplantae; phylum Streptophyta; class Magnoliopsida; order Solanales; family Solanaceae; genus Nicotiana; species Nicotiana obtusifolia. Next base: position 104,995 of record MCJB01020021.1, read on the forward strand.
AGAACCTCGTGCCGGTGGTGCACTAAAAGTATTAACTGGAGCACTACGAGTACTCTAAATTACGGACTGGGGTGACCGACTGCCCGAGCTTCCGCCATGATGAGTCATAGCTACAAAGTAGAATCCACTGAATCTTCCATAGTTCCGAGACCTTTTAACCTCCTTAGAATCCTTTTCCTCACTTCGAACACGTTCTAACATCCTGGCAATCTCTATTACTTGCTGAAATGGAATGTCAGTCTGCAACTCTCGAGCCATACATATTTTAAAATCATAATTGAGTCCTTCAATGAATCTGCGGACTTGCTCTATAACTGTAGGAACCAACATAGGTGCATGACGGGCTAACTCACTGAACCTGATAGCATATTTTGACACCATCATGGTGCCCTGATGCAACCGTTCAAACTCTGTGCGCCACGCATCCTGGAGAGTCTGGGGAACAAAATCTTTCAAAAATATTTTCGAAAACTGAGCCCAAGTTGGTGGTGTTGCATCGGCTGGTCTGCCCTCTTCATAAGCTTGCCACCATTGATACGCTGTTCCTGACAACTGAAATGTAGTAAAGGCAACTCCGCTGACTTCCACAATACCCATGGTGCGGAGAATACGGTGACACTTTTCTAGCAATCCCTGGGCATCCTCGGTTGCTGTGCCATTGAAGGTAGGTGGACTATACCTCTTAAACCTGTCAAGTCTCTTTTGTTCTTCTTCTGATGCCTCTGGCCTGAACTCAAGCTGAATACAATACCCGGAACCTGACCAATGTGAACCTGCTGCTATGGAGTATGGGTGGTAGGAGTCTGAACTCCTCACCAATCTATGAAATATTTGGTGAAACGGAGATCAATCCTGCCTGAGTTAATATATCAAACATGTTCAAGAACTGTGCTAAAGTCTCCTGAAGTCTGAGGGTAACAACAGGTACTTCTGGTACCTATCCCCTAATCGGAGCTACTGGCGGCTCCTCGATTGCTGCTCTAACAGGTGCTCTAGCTGCGGCACGTGCACTTCCTTGGCCTCTACCTCGGCCTCTACTTCGGCACCGACCTCTTGCGACCCTAGCAGAATGAGCGCGTGTCTGCTCACCTAACCCGATAGTGCGTCTCCTCACCATCCGTGAGAGAATAAAGATACAAAGGCTCAAACTCTAAAATCAACAAATTCCGCTCGGCAAGAATGAAAGAAGTGGAAATTTCCTAACAGTACTGTAGCCTCTCGAAGATAAGTACAGACGTCTTTGTACCGATCCGCAAGACTCTACTAAACTCGTTCGTGAATCGTAGAACCTATGAACCTAGAACTCTGATTCCAACTTGTCACGACCCAAAATCCCACTGCAGCCGTCGTGATGGCACTTAGTCTCTAAGACTAGGTAAGCCGATTACAATTACCTTCCGAGCCATTTTTTTTAAACATATAATTTAATACAAATGTCGAAACCAAGAGCGGAAATGAATATAACAACCTCTCAAGACTAGTAATACTGAGTCACGAACTCTAACTGAATACATACAATGATCGAATATACAATACTGTTCGAATAAGAGTTGACAGTACAATAAAATAAAAAGACTTCAAGGGACTGCAATGACCAAACAGCTCTACCTTGAATCCTTGCGATCAACACACTAACTCTGCCCGAGTCTGATATCTCCGATACCTGGCTCTGCACAAAAATATGCTGAAGTGTAGTATGAGTACACCACTGTCGGTACCCAGTAAGTATCAAGACTAACCTCGGTGGAACAGTGACGAGGTACAGTTAAGACACTCACTAGTCAAATAACCTGTGCAATATAGCATACATAAATAATAGAAAGACAAATAGCAGCGATAGCAACAATAAGCAACTAGTGATATAAACAGCAAGACAGCAAGAACACCATAAGTATTGCCCAAACGCATAATGAACAAAAGCACAACCAATTAATCAAGTCCTTCAAAATATACATCTTTTATCTATAAGTTTTTCAAATAAAAATCTTTAGAATGTAATCCTTTCAGTTAAATATATCTTGAGTATACTTCTTCCAAATAAATATCTTACGAATATAAATCTTTCAAATAAATATCTCCCAATATAATTCTTTCATAAATATCTTTCGAATATAATTCTTTCAAATGAAATCCTTCGCATATAATTCCTTCAAATAAATATCTTTCGAATATAATTCTTTTAAATAAAATCTTTCAAATTTAAAGTTTTTCAAATAAAAATCTTTCGAATAAGATCTTTCGAATATAATTTCTTTAAAAATCCTTCGAATATAATTCCTTTCAAGTAAAATCTTTCGAATATAATTTCCTTCAAGTAAAATCACCGATTGACACCTCACTTCATAATCCTAAAAATCTCGGGTCTCAACCCACTTTCATATCTCACGGCACCGTGCAGTTGGTCGCGGAAGCAACCTGGGGAAAGGCTGGCTGGAAAGGCTCGCAGAAGCAGTTCGTCGTGTGCAGAAGCGCTATCGCAGGAGCGAACCTGGGCATCACAGAAGCGACCACTATTGGCCAAGGCTGTTTCGCAGATGTGCATGCCCATATTTATATCACAACCGTACGACAATTCACAAAACAGAAGACATAATAATTTAATGAAATGGCTGAGGAGTGAACAGCGAGAAAAGTAACAGCGCAAATAATAGAGGAAAATAACAGGGGCACTCTCGAAGTATCACCTCGTAAACCCAAATGTAAATTCTCAATAGGGGAATCCCCGGAGGTACCGCCTCGTAGTCCCATAATTAAATATGTAGCAGGGGGATCTCCCGAACTACTGCCTCGTAGTACCAAAAGTAAATATGCGAACAGGGGGATCTCCCGAAGTATCGCCTCATAGTCCCAAAGTAAATATGCAAAAGCAAAGGTGGAATGATAACTTAGCAAGAACAACCTCTTTTTAAATCCAAATTTTCTGATAAATATATTAACGTCTCCATTTAAACTTATTTTTTTCATATTTTGCAGATGGAATATCCAAAATGTAATTATTTCAAGAAAATGTAAACTCAACTAGTACACGGCATCCACATAAAGATCAAAGTAACAATCACACCAAATTATCTTATAAAACAAATTTGGCAAACAAAGAACGAGGCATAACAAATAAGGATTTAACAAGTGCCAGCAAATTTTTAATTTAATACTTAAAAATTCCTAAGGCTTTAAACCAATATAATATGCACATATAAACCCGAGTACATACTCGTCAACTCGCGTACACGGCTTTCACATTACATAAATGGCACATACGACTCAATGCCTAAGGGAAAATTCCCCTACACAAGGTTTGGTAAGATACTTACCTTTTTGAAGTTAGGCCGATATTCCAAAATTCCAAAATTGTCTTTTTGCTTGAATTGACCTCCGAACAGCTCAAATCTATACAAATTAATTGTATAACTTCATTAAAATTCATCGAAAATAATTCTGGATAATTTAGCGTCGACTTAAAATTTTACATTAAAAAGTCAAGTAAAAGTCAACGCGGGGCCGCCCTCTCGGAACCCGACAGAATTTTTACAAAATCCGAACACCCATTCCAATACGAGTTCAACCATACCAATTTTATCAAATTCCGATAACAACTCGATCTCTAAATCTTAAATTTCTGTTTTTGAAAGATTTTGTAAAAATTCCAATTTTTTCCACTAAAACTCGAATCAAATAATGAATATAATCATAGATTTATGAAATATAATCACATTCGGATGTAGAACACTTACCACAGTCGAAGTCATGAAGAAATTCTCAAAATCGCCCAAGAACCGAGCTCCAAAAATTCCAATCGAAATGAAGAGATGACTCAATTTCGACCCTTTTATGTTTCTGTCCATTTTCTCTTCTGCGGACGTATATGCCTCATCTGCGGTCTCGCTTTTGCGAGACAAAATGCACATTTGCAAGCCTCACTGCCCATCCAAAAATGTACATTTGCGGAAGGAATTGCGCTTCGGCACGTGCGCTTCTGCGATGGCCGTACACATACCTGCAGGCGAGCCGCTTCTGCATTCCCGCTTGCGCTTCTACGGTCACGCAGGTGCGTAAAATGCATCGCACCTGTGGCTTCTGCCCAGCCTGCCCAACGTCGCTTCTGCGAGCTCAACCTCGCTTCGCAAGGTCACTTCTGCAATGAAGCTTTTGCAGAAGCGAGAACACCAGCAAATCCAAAAATCCGGCAGTTCCAAATGTCCAAAAATCCAATCTGCTAGCCTTCCGAAATCCACCCGAGGCCCTCGGGACCGTAACCAATTATGCTAACACGTCCCAAAATACAACACGAACTTAATCGAGGCCTCAAACCACGTCAAACAACACCGAAATTGTGAATCGCGCATCGAATCGAATTATGAGTTTTCAAATCTTCCAACTTCTATATTTTGCGCTGAATGTATCAAATCAATCTGGAATGACTTCAATTTTTTCACACAAGTCGTAAATGACAAAATGGAGCTGTTCTAATATTTCGAAATCAAAATCTGACCTCGTTATCAACCAATCGACTTAAGGTCGAATTTATGAATATTTCAAGAATTCATTTTCCAACTTTTCGCTGAAATGTGCCAAATTGCCCTAAGGACTTCCAAATCCATACTAAGTCCGAAATTACCATACGACGCTATTGGCATCATCAAAATTCCTTTCCGGAGTCGTTTGCTCAAAAGTCAAACTCCGGTCAACTCTTTTCATTTAAGCTTCAGAAATAAGAATTGTTCTTTCAATTTAATTACGAATCTTCCGAAAATCAAACTCGACCACACACAGGGGTCATAATACATATTACGAAGTTGCTCGGAACCTTAAGTTGCTGGACGGAACGTTAATTCTCAAAACGACAAATCGGGTTGTTACAGTAGAGATCTTAGTGACATCATCCTCAATCCGTGTAGAAACAAATGTTGCTCCACTGCTTTTTAGTTTCTATCTGTTTCCTCGTTCATGAATAGCTTTATTTTATCTTAGCATTGAGGGCCAATCTTCTCGAGTATATGGTGATGGTTGCAAATTATTTGCACGCAAGACTCAGAATTAAGCCCATTCCGCGCTATCTTGCATGTACAATTCTTGTAACCTAAGCAATCTGGCTATAACTGTAGGGCTTAATATGGACACCTCAGGTCCTAGTTATATTCAAAACCTGAGATATTATAGTTCTCCAGTACTTTTTACAGACATCTTCAATTGAGTAGTTCAAGTAAATAGTAATTCTTCAACCAGACATAGGTCTTAAATAATCTACCGCTTTCATGATGCAAGATGTCGAGCTGTGCTGCATTTTGAAATGAAAAATGCAGAGACAATATATATTTTGGTGTAAGTTTTATCCAAAACTTTTAGCAGTTCCATAGGCTGAAAACATGCAAGTAAGACTTCCCTGAGACTTCCATATGTATTAAAGAATAATGTCTCGGTTCGTGAACAATTCACCAAATAGTAGGCTTCATATATGTTAAGCCTGAGTGACACATATGATAAGATGTTAGCCACGTACTTACAATGCGTTATGTTGGATCTTGTTGTAAAAAATATTATTTACTTATATGAAGATTTGAATAGCTTAATTCAATGTTCTAAAATATTTCTATTGTTACAAAATATACAATCTTTCTTTCTACTTTAAAAGGACTTTGTACTTTTTTTTCTATAAACTTCATATTGTCTAAGCAAAAATAAGATAGAAAATTCACAACTAATGATATTTGTGTGGCCCCAAAATTTTGGGGACCTAAAGCAAAGACTTTACTAGCCTCCTCCTTGAGCCGCCCCTGCACTCTCACAAGGACGTCTTAATAAAACTCGTGGCCTAAAGCCAAATTTATATAGGGGACTTTTTTTTCAGTCTATAGCATAGTTATCTTACATAATATATATTAATATTTATATTGGTTTCTTTTCTTCTTCTTCTTCTTTTGTCTATGGTGTAGTTAACTTATAAAATTTACTAATATTAGTATTCACATTAGTAAGAAAATTCAAATTTAATAAGATGTTAGCCACGTATATACAATGCGTTACATTGGATCTTATTGAAAAAAGTGTTATTTGCCTATATGGAGATTTGAGTAGCTTAATTCAAAGTTCTAAATATTTTTATTAATAAAATATATCCGGTCTTTGTTTCTACTTTTAAAAGGATTTAGTACTTTTTTTTCTTCTATAAACTTCAATATTGTATAAGCGAAAATACGATAGAAAATCTACAATTAAGATTATTTTGGGGCCCCAAAATTTCGGGGGCCTAAAACAAAGATTTTACTAGCCTCTTCTTGAGTCGCCCAGGCTCTCTCACTCAATTTTCAGTAATTTCCCCTTGAAGTCTTCTAATTACATTTGGTTTTTGGATACCGCTGCCATCACCACTGGTTCAAACATTTTGGGTGCGTTTGGTACGAAGGAAAATATTTTTCGAAAAATATTTTTCAATTTTCTCATGTTTGGTTGAGTTAAATGTTTTGGAAAGTATTTTCCTCATGAACTCATTTTCCTCTAATTGAAGGAAAATGTTTTCCCTATCAAGAGAAGAGAAAATATTTTCCGAAACTCTTTTCCAACCTTCCTCCCATTTTCATCCCCACCCCCATACCCCCACCCCAACTCCACCC
>MCJB01020021.1:111754-150648 GCA_002018475.1 Nicotiana obtusifolia
CTCCTCCACTCTCCCCACCCTAAATAGAAATATTGTTAATAGTATTTTCTTTTCATGTTATAGATAGAGTATTTTGTTTCATTTCAACAAATAAGTATTTTCTTTTCATGATATAATTTTTTTTCTTTTTCATTTTAACAAAAAAAAAAATTATTTTAATGATATAGAAAAAATATTTTCTTTTATTTTAACCAAGTAAATACTTTATTTTCATGTTATAGAAATAGTACTTTCTTTTTCAACCCAAAAACATAGTATCCAATTGTGACTTACCCAATGAGATTGAGAAGTACAAGTTCCAAAATTCCCAACCTCCAAAATTTAGTACCTATACATACTATGGTCCAACGTAAAACCATGTTCTGGAAAGAATTTGGGTCCTCTGGCCTATTTCTGTATTGGGCTTTCATTGACTGGACTTGAGTTTGCAAGTTAAAAGGTTTTAATTAGAGATTTTTTCTTTCCTATACAATATTGAAACCTTATTATCAAAATTGTCTACGTTTTAGAATATATCCGACCTAAACACGTTTTAGCTACAAAAAATATACATTTGTTTAAAATAGACTCCTTTATTCGGTAGACTGCCTTATTTAGACTCGCGATTTTGGAGTAACTTATATTGAAGTTAGAAATTTTAGACGCAATCAACAGATCTGTAGAATCCTTCTATTACACAGATTTCCTCTAGTTTTTCATAAACAAGGCAACAAACTCAAAAAAACAAAAACTTCGGAAGAACACAATTGCAAACAATTAGCTGCATTCTAAAGTTTTCTTACGATTGCGTAATTATTTTCTCTACAATTGAATTGAATTTGGCGATATAATGTCAAAGTTAGCGATAATGCTTCAGCTCAATGGTCGGTGGAATAACTTTGGGGAGATATATAGATTTTGATGTTGACGGAATTGCAGTCAACGAAGATTCAAATTACAGTCAATTGAATGCCACAATTGCAGAGCATCTAATGATCGATACCTCTGTAAAAATCATTGAGATCAAATACTCTATCAACGAACGTTGTCCTCCAATGAAAATTCGAAACAATATGGGAGTTCAAGTGTATATGGAGACGAAAAAGAAAAATAAAAACTTAAGAATGTATCCGATGTGTATAACAGTACGTGATTTTGATTCGGAATGCAGTATGTCGAATGCGAGCACAATTGCAGGTTTGCTATATTTTTCCAGTGGTGGTGTTTCTTCAATATCGAGTGTTCTGCAATTTTACTACGAATTGTCTACAACTTTACTATATAATAAATGTAGTTCAACTGTTATGTCTCTAAAAACAATTGAAGAGTAACTGTTACATAGTACTTAATGTTTGAAAAAATAAAAATGTGATCTCAGAACAAAGTATCTACAAGTATTCTGTCAAATACTGAACACCTGAATATATAGAGGTTTGAATTACTATACTTTTAATTGAGTGCAGGTACTTCTGATTATCGTAATACTAAAGTGATACAATTGTCAAGTAATTGTAACACATTTGGAGAAGTATCAGGAACAATGAAGTTGATCGATATGCCAACATCTCCGGGATATAAAAATATCATAATAACAGAACATACGCCAAATGTAATTGAAGTAGGCCAAGTTTACCAAGACAAGCAAACAACTGTTAGTGCAATGAAGCACTATGCTGTCATGAATAAGTTTCAATTTAGGGTGAAAAGGTATACCACAAGAAGGTAAGGACATTTTATTTGTCAAAATCATATTGTGTATAAGTTGTAGTTTTTATGTATATAAATTGTATATAAATTGTTTAGAACAATTTGTTGTGCATAAAGAGCCTCCTATTCTGTAGCTATAATTTTTATAATATTTTTATAATTATTTTTATTCTGTAGCTACTGCTTGTATATGTTGGTGATAATTGTACATGGCACTGCAAGTCCACCAACATAAATGAATCAGCATTGTTCAAGGTTCGAAATTCAACAGCTTGTACACATGCTCTTTGATGGACAACACATATATACAATGCAAAGCTACTGTTATGGTAGTTGGCCGCATTGTCATGCCAAACTATGCGGATCCTAAGATAATATACATACCAAAAGACATACAAAGTGACATGTTGTCGGAACATGGTGCGAACTTAATATGCATGAAAGCTTGGAGAGCAAAAGAAAAAGCTTTGGAATTTTTGAGAGGTCATCCTGTTGATTCCTACAATCAGTTGCCGATTTATTTGTATATGTTGGAGAAGACTTATACGAGGTCGGTAGTGAAATGGTAGAAAACTAAAGCTAACTGTTTCTTGTATGTATTTGTTTCTCTTAGTACGTCCATCAAGGGTTTGGAGCATTGTAGGTTAGTTGTAGCAGTTGATGGCATCTTCTTGAAGTCGGCATATAAGGGAATCATGCTAACAACTAGCACAATGGATGCAACAGGTAATGTAGATTAATTGTAAAAATATTGTAATAAAATTGTGTCACGACCCCAATTTTCCTCCATAGAATGTCGTGACAGTACCTAGTCTCCAAGACTTGGTAAGCCTAATACTTATGAAATATCGACGAATTCAACCATCAACTAATAAATATGAAATAGAAATCTTTATACACAACTTACAATTCCCAAAATCGGGAGTACAAGTCATAAGCTCTACTGAGTTTATTAGAAGAACCCCTAAATACAACTGTTCGGAATGGAAATTAAACAGTACAGTACAAGATTAGAAGGTGACTCTGATGCCTGCGAACGCGACGGCAGGTTTACTTTGAGTCTCCATGGCAATGATCGACCAGCTAGCTAATAATCATCAATAACCGAGGCACCTGAGATCTGCACAAAAAATATGCAGAAGCATAGTATGAGTACACCACAGCGGTACCCAGTAAGTATCAAGACTAACCTCAGTGGAATAGTAACGAAGAACGGTCAAGACACCCATTGGACTAAACAATCTAAAAAAGTATGAATATAGATCTAGCAGGGAACAATATCAGTATAAGGCTAGGCATGATGACAATAATAATACAATGTTTATAATAGGGACTAAAAGCAACAGTTAGCAACGAGACACAACAGGTAGTAACTCTGTAGAGTAAGCTGAACACAGTTCAAATCCGACGAAACCAAATAAAGGAAGACAAGTGACAACTAGTGGGGACAACCGCTTTCACATCAGTTTTTATCCCTCAAAATCGCAAATCACGGGTCTCAATTTGTGAACTCTAATCAGTTGGCATCTTGTGCCCACATTACAATTCATAACCACACGGACGACTCACGTGCCAATAGAACATTTCTCACACATAAGGCAAGTAGACAAGAGTACGTATAATGGTCAATGACGTCAGGATTCATCTTTTACAACCGACAGGGGTGATTCAACTATGTGTATGCTTGTGCAAGTATTCTACCATAATTCAAGTCAACAATTAAGAGTAGAGACAATGAATGGCACATAAGAAACGATCACCACAAAATATACAGTGTAATAAAGCAGCGACTAGCACAACAAGATTAGCTACATGGAACTGAGCAAATAATGCAACACGGTGGAAACAGTTAATAGTATGCCAAGGAAAACAACAATCAAGACAAGTGCACAGAAAAGGAAATGACAACAAGATCCCTACCGAGGTACCACCTCGTAGTCTCAAATCATAAATAAATCACAACTTTTCTTATGTCACTGTAGGAACCTTTTTATTTAGTTTTGAAAATTATTTTTCCTGAAATAGCATCCCGCGTTTTAGCTCACCTTATCACACCGCATGGCTTCTAGTAGTTCCCCTTCTAGCCACGCGTTTCAAGCCCACCTTATCTCACAGTATGCGTTTTAACACCCAGTCCTTATACCACCGCATGCATATAAATAATAACAACAGCACGACAGAAATCTCGTGCAACACAATAACAACCGCACGACAGAAACCTCGTGCAAACACAATAACAACCGCATGACAGAAACCTCGTGCAAACACAATAACAATTCTCTCAACAACAACACGTGTGCCAAAACATAACATCTCAAATAAATGACTTTCGCAATATGTACCCATATGCCACAATATTTTCCCAAAACAGTTTCAATAGCACAACCACGCATAGCCCTCGGCTCAACAACACTGAATACAACATTAACAATGACAATAACATGAGAATACGGCAAGTAAATCAGCACAAGAACTTCAAAATACAAAGAAACAGAAGAACGAACTCACAAAGAAAGACACAACAGGGAAATAATTGTCTCAACAAGAATAGTTCAACAATAGAGAGGTAATATGTAACAATGATTCCACGAAAATACAATCCGACAACAAGAGAGATAGTATGAATCAACGATCCTAAATAAGAATATGTCAACAATGAAAGGGATAACAAACTTCAATTAAGGCTAAGTTACGGAAGTAATAATACTGATTTCAATTAAGGTTAAGCAATAACGGAAAGGATAGCAAGACGATAAAAGAAGCAACAACTTCAGTTAAGGCACACAAGAGTTTAATCGGCAATAAAGGTAAAACATGAAGCAGTACGTAAGGGTGAATTTAGTAAATGGGTAATCTAACGTGACAAAATAACTTCATATTTAATGGACACGGGAACTTAAGAGCCTTATGGTCAAATTTACATAAATAATCCCAAGCACGTACTCGTCACCTCGCGTACACGGCCTACACATAACACAATTAGCACAAATGACTTAAATCCTACGGGGTAGTTCCCCCACACAAAGTTAAGCAAGATATTTACCTCAAAGAAGCTAGACCGTTACTCTAAAATGACCTTCTCGAGTGAAACATCCTCCGGACAGCTCAAAACTAGCCAAAATAACTTCGAATCATAAATAAAACTCATAGAAAACATATACGGATAATAAAGCTTCAATCTTTTACCAGAACTAAAAGTCAACCCAAAAGTTAACTCCTGGGCCCGCACCTCGAAACCCGATAAAATTCACAAAACCCGAACACCCATTCCAATACGAGTTCAACCATATAAGAATTATCAAATTTCGATATCAATTCGTCCTTCAAATCATCATTTTACATTTTGAAAGATTTCTTTAAAAATTCTCATTTTTCCTCAACTCAAAACACTAATTATTGATAAAAATAGATGAAATCATGAAGTATAATCAATTCTGATTGAAGAACACTTACCCCAATGATTTGCTTGAAAAACCCACGAAAAACGCTTAAAACCAAGGTCTACAACTCAAGATATGGTAAAAATGGCCAAACCCTCGATTTGAAAAATATATTTTGTTGCCCACGTATAACACATTGTGATTGCGAAAGAAATCATGCATCGCGTATAAGAAACTACACTGCCCAAAAAAATCCACTACGCGATTGCGAGAATAGGAATGCGATCGCGTAGAAGACAATACACCGCCACCGCCAGAAGCTCTATGCGAACGCGGAGAAGGGGATGCGAACGCGAAGAAGTAGAAGCCACAGTTCCGCGATCGCGGACTGGTCCATGCGAACGCAGAGAAGAAAAACGACCAGCCCACTAAACAGCCTTCGGGATCGCGACTACACCTACGCGATCGCAGAGAAGGACACCAGACACCGGAAACTAGCAACTCAAAAACCTGAAGAAATGGCCCGTAGCCCATCCGAAACACACTTGAGGACCTCGGGACCCCGTCAAAACATGACAACAAGTTCCATAGCATAACACGGGCCCAATCGAGGTCTCAAATCACATCAAGCAACGTCGAAACTACAAATCGCATCACGAATCGAACTTATGAACTTTCAAATCTTCTAACTTCCAAAACTTGTACCAAAACATATCAAATCAACCCGGAATGACGCATTTTGCATGCAAGTTCCTAGTGAAATAACAGAGCTAATTCAACTCTCGGAGTCGCATTCCGACCCTGATACCACCAAAGTCAACTCTCGGTCAAACCTCTCAACCTTCCAAAACTTCAACTTTTTAATTTTCATCGAAATGCTTCAAATTACCCTACAGACCTCCAAATCCAAATCCGGATGCAAGACCAAGTCCAAAATCACCGTACTAAGCTATTGGAATCATCAAAATGCCATTTCAAACATGCATATGGTGAAAAACCAAATATGTGTGTTGTTTCAGACCGGAATGGGAATATCTAGAAGGCAACATCTACGGTTTATACCGGCATGCCATACATGTGGCATATTTGGACAAATGTAAGGTTAAAGTTCAAGAAAGGTCATCTAAGGTTAAGCGAATTGTACTTTGTCATGGCACGATCATACACGCTTGATGAATTTAATGAAAGGATGTCAAAGATTGAAGAGATCGACACGCGCGTTAAAGCATACCTATATGATATTGGTTATCACAAATGGTCTCGGGTACATGCTACAGTGAAGAGAACATGGACGATGACATCAAATATTGTAGAGTAGATGGTGTGGAGCACTTCATTGTTTGCCTTCAAAACAAGAGATATAGTTGTGGACAATTTCAGCTTCATGAACTTCCTTGTCCACATGCTTTGGAGGCTTTGAGGCACAGGAACGAGTCTTAATAAAACTATTGTTCTCCTTGTTACACGAGGGAGAGCCTTCTGCAGACATATGAAATACCAGTAGACCCTCTACCTGATGAAAGCGAATGGGATGCGCCACAACATATAGTAGAAGAAGTTGTACTGCCACCTACTGGGAAAAGGCAGCCAGGGAGACCTCAAAAATAAAGATACAAACCATATGATGAAATAAATGCAAAAAAGTACAAGGTTTCATGTGGCAACTTTAGACAAGAAGGGCATAACACAAGATGTTGTAGGAATGCTCCCAAAAAGGAAATAAAAATTAATGTAGTATAAAGATTTTTTTTATTGAGTACTTTTGATGATAATCTGTCCTTTAAGACTATTCAGTTGTATTTGTTGTGTTCTGTACAACTATAGTTGTGGTGTAATTGTGTTGCTAATTTGAATAAAGATTGTCTCCTATAATGAATGTTTGGTAAGCAGATTTTAACTCTTAATGCCATTGGTTTGTAGTTGTTTTGTTCAATAACTATGTTTATTTATTAATTTTAAGCTTTTTGTAACAACACTGCTAATTTTGAATAAATACTGTATTTTTGTATATTAGTTGTAGACAGACTTGCAGTTATTATGTAAAGAAATTGTTATCTGAGACTTGTAGAATTCTGGACAACATAACAAAATAAAATCTAAAACAACTTTAGCAACAAATCTGCTACAAATAAACCGTTGCTGAATTGTTCTTACTAAATAATTTTTCTACAATTTTAATTCAATCCAGCTACAACTAAACACTTTCCCTACAAAATAGCTACTGAAAAGGGAAACTAATTCTTTTTGGTCCAGACTCTTGTTCTCTCCCTCACAGCTGGTGAACCTTTTCGTCTTGCTAATCTCCCAATCACCTTATTTTCACTAATTGCACCAAGCTCTTGCTTTTTCCTAGCATAATCCCAAAGAAACGCTCCATAGCGTCTACGGTGTTGATCAATATCAGAAAGGTCTTCCTTTGAAATCTAGAGTTGTCCAATGCTGACATATTCTGCAAATGTTGCCACGTATACACCACAATCACCTCAATAAACATTCAGGGAAAAGCTTTAGCATTCGATGTAATTATTCAATTGGTTAAATTGAAGGAAAAGCAGCACTTATAGTGATCCCTTTTTTTGCTAGGGTATTGTAACATTCCGTAAATTCGGACCAGGTGTGGACATGTTAAATGAGTATTAATGTGACATATTAGACATATGAAGTCCTATCGGGATAATTATGAAAATAGTTGTTTTGGAATCAAGACGGAGAGTGAGGTGCATAAGATTCGATAAAATCGACTAAGTTTACGAAAAGTCTGTCTTCTAGCGGGATCTCGTGAAACTCTGTAAGGAATTTGGGAAAACTTAAAACATGAAATTTTTAGCCCTTTGAAATAGCTTTTCAAAGATATATTGGGAACCCAAACAGATTTCTGAGCAAAAAGTTATGTGCGTTTTACTGGACAATGCGCAGTATACGCGTCCAGGTGCGCGTTTGGGAAGCTCTAGAAAGGGAAGCTCTCAAGAACCTAACTCCTCAAAGGTCCCTCTACCATCCAAGGTAAGTTCTAATGGTGATCCTAAGTTTATTTCAATTCTCCAACACCTTATTAACATGGGTAAACCCTTCAAATCATTAGATATTCAATTGGGACATCAGTTTTGAGAGACGAAACCTTAGAACTCGAATTCAAGATGATTGAACGTTAAAAAAGTAATATCTTCACCCACCACTTGATTATAGTATTGGATTAATGATTATAGACTATAGTTCATGATATATGAGTTGATGAGTTTGATAGAAAAACATGAACGGTTATGGATTTGGGTTGTTGATTGTTGATTATTGCTTAAGGATATTGTTTATTTTATGAGTGATGAAGAATAATATTGATTATAAGAAATCTGAGATGTTAGAATTTATCTTGGAGCAAGAGAATGGGTTGTTGGGTGTATAAACATCATTAGTGAGGGTTATGAGGCTTTACGCCCATAAAGTGTTTGATGAATTGTCTAAGTGACCAAAACATGAGTACTATTGCTAATATGGAATCCCTTTGACTTGTATTGATATAAATTAAAGTTGAAAGGGTTGGCGAATATTGTATTACGCTCAAGAGCAGGAAGTTAAGATATGTGAGGCTAACTCTTATGTTTGGGAATGTTAATGATTCTCCCTATACTACGTTTCTTTTACGACGTTACTAATTGCCTCAGAGATATAGTTAAGCCTAGTTGCCTGAATAGTTGCAGAAATTCTATTCTCTAGCTTCGTAATTCGTTCATGACTTTTGTTCCGAACGTTGTGAGCTTAGTACGTAACCAATATAGACTTGTGTTTAATTCTCATGAGTCTCAGTCTAGATTAACAGCATGTCATAAACAGTTGAAGCATAAGTTCTCATAATTAGTTCATGAATACATGTTTCAGTCTAGTTCTATTCAGCATTCTGGTATCATGTAATTCAATATGATTTATTATTTTAGTATCATGTATTGCAGTATGATTCTCAGTTCCTGAATTTAAATCTCTAAATGTTGAACACCTGCATTTGGGCCTGATGCCGTAGTTTATGCTTTATGCATGTTTGGGCCTGAGGCCGTAGTTTATGCTTTATGCATTTTTAGGCCTGAGGCCATAGTTATGTGTATGCATACTTGGGCCTGAGGTCGTAGCTTGTGGACATATATATATTGGGCCCAAGGCCATAGTTTATTCAGATAAACAGGTTGTTCATCATTCAGAAGAGGGAGTATTTATATCCTTACTTTCTTTGTTCAGTTATCAGTTATGAGTTATCATTTCAGTTTCAGTTTCAGCATTGACAATTCTTTCTTTCAGTTGCTTTACATACCAGTGCAATTCAAATGTACTGACGTCCCTTTGTGCCCGAGGCCTGCATCTCACGACGCAGGTAATGATTTACAAGTCGACGATTCAGAGCGCTAGGATTCTCGTACCAACTATTTAGTGACCCCCAGTTCTTTCGGGGCATTATCATTACCTTACAGTCTTCAGTATTTTCAGACAATCAGTGTTTTTAGTACTTCATTCGAGGCTTCTTAGACTTAGAGTAACAGTTAGACAGAGTCGCATGCTTTTCATGTTAAGCAATGTTTGCTCTAGATATGTTCCAGAATTATATTAGTGTTTTCACTTTTTGATTTATATCATTCAGACTTTCATTATATCAATATATGTTAGTGTATCTTCCGCATTCAGTATGTTATGTATCACATATTGATTCAGCCAACAGTTGGTTTGCTCGGTCACATGTAGTCAGGCAACAATTGCTGTGTTACGCCCATGCCATGGTTCGCGGCGTGACAAGTATCTTACCGACCAATCACTGAATGTCAAGAGGGTCAGTAACACCTTTTTCAATGTATGCCTTTATGTTCTTGTAGTTGATGTCTGGACGCTTTTCATAAAAGCCGGTAGATAATAAGCAGAAGGGGATTATAATAGCAAACTTGTCGACAATAGATTCCACAAGTTTGTGATTACGTGAAGAGACCATAGAATCATAAACATATAGAACCCTATCGGTAATGTCAAATAGAGCCAACAACCAATGAAATTTCTCAACAATGTTTATGGAAATAATCACAAAATCAACTTTGTCCCATGCAATATTTGCAAGTAATCGGTACCCCAATATGTATTCTGATACGATGTCCTGGGGTTTGACAACAACAAGCTTCCTATAGGCAGGGGACTTACTGTACCTCTCATAAATTTGTTCTATTCTAATCTTGAACATACGGTCAGTGGTTGTAAATCGTGTTCTCTTTTTAGGACCTTACTTTCTTCTCTTCCTCAAGTAGTATAAAATAACATCAATGTGCTGCAAAAAAATAAAGTTTACATTATTTCTCACTTCATCCCTACAATTTAACTATAATATTTTAACAAAAAAATCTACAGATATCTAAATTAACAGAATAGTTCAGCTTAACATTAAATTCTGCCGGGGTATGAGTGTACCGTGTTGTTCAGGATTTTTTCGGGATGTGCCAAAGTATAAAATCATAGTTTTTATCAACTTTCTCCACTCCAAGATCAAACCACGGGTTGAGATGGTTATCTTTTACAGTATAAGGCGCCTTCTTCCTACATAAAGACATAGCATGTACAATTAAAATATAGTTCATATTCGAAATACATAAACTCTATGCACTCGATAATATGAAAAAGTATAGAATCTAACCTCTTTGAAACAGTGTCGGTACCCAAATATAATCACTTATTGAATTCTTCCAACAAAGCAGGATCAACATCTTCACCAATTACCCCAGTAAATAGATGCTTGATGTTGAAAATTGGAGGAGGGCCAACAGAAGTGCTTCTGCCAGAATTGAAATAAGGGAGAGAGGAGGATTTGTCATGCTTTTCAGGAACCCTTGTTCTTCCTTGTTGCACAGGGATTGTTTCATCTAAATTAACCTCGCCGAAGTTAACTATCTATGAGAAGTTCTCGGGCAGCTTAAAATCATCAAGTGTTATTGCCTTTTTTAAAGACTTGGAATCATTATCCGAATCATCTATGTTGATGAAGTCGACTGGTTCACCTACAAAGTTAAAAACAAAAGAATAACATTGTATGTTGGTTGCATCAGAAATGTTAGAAAAACTATAAATTATATGAAAGATGTTGGTTTATTCTACAATTATATTGTACTAATTAATACCATTGAAATCTTCATTGCAATCCTCTCCTTGTTGGGAAATATTTGCTTCCTGAATTGGAGATTGCAATTGTATAGTCTCCTTCTCCACATTGAAATGGTATCCTTGTCTTGCAACATTTGCATCCTGATGTGGAGAGTGCACATGCATACTTTCCCTCTCTGTGATAACAAATGTGTACGTTGAAAGAAAATTGCAGATCATTTGTAATAAACAGAAAAAAATGTAGATAAATTATTATTAAATTGTAGTTAATTTGTTGAGATTCTATCCTGTAGCTTAAATTTAATATGTATTATGAATTATGTAAAATAAAATGTACAAAATCATACCAAATTTTTTTTTGTTTAGTGCCTCTTGAAACTGGAAAGATAAGTCAACACCTAGCGGACATGATATGGGAACATTCTCCTCTTTTTGAATATCAGACATGTGTCCTGTATCTTATACAACAATTGGATGTATAATGTAGATTATTTATTGATACTTTAGTAATATGTTTAACCTAGATAAGACATTTCATCAAATTGTGTTAAAATTGAACAAATATCAGTTTTATTGCTGCTGCCCAACACTTGTTTTGCACTATTGTTGTGATACTATTGTGTATTTTTTGCTTTGTAATGCTCATCATTTTTTGCAAAACTGCCACTAAACTGCATACATAAATTTTTAGGCTATATACTTTATAAATGGTAATATAAACATAAACAAGGTAAAAAAATATTTTTGTTAATGAATATAATTTGAATGAAACCTTGGCATTGATGTTAGTATCCTGTTAACTCTTTATTGCCTATAAGACAGACTTGATTGAATCATTGAATAGCCCTCGAATGCTACCTAGTTCTTCAAAAACTAAGGAACCATAATGCTTATAATTTATATGACAATAAGAGCATTACAGATAAATAAAGAAGCCTAAAAATCAAGAATTAGGTATACCTCTTTCTTGAACAATCCAAGTTCTGAACTGACCAAAGCATAAAAATAGAAAGAGTAAAGAAATAATTTTCATAAAATAAATTACAGAAACCAACTAGGAATATCATCGGTTGTTACCTTATCAACATCTTTTCTTAATTTTTTTAGTTATTTCAGAATATTTTGTTGTCATCTATTCCCATTGACTGCTTATTGCCAGATGAAGATGGAGCATTTGTCGGATGCTCGGCCTGCATTTCAGCTTCTTCAAGGATGTATGTAACTTTGTCTGGCAAATTCAATCTAGAAAACTCTTATGAGGCTTAAACCATGTTGGTGAACTGAATAAAATAAAAATATGGGGGAGATAGTCATCATATGTATAAAATGTATAGATAATTTGTATTTATATTGTCTGTACCATAAACATGTAGATTTGATGTATTAAGTATGTCAATATTTTAAAATACCTTATACAAAACTGAAAAATATTTACCTTGATCCATGATGGTTTGATCATCCTATCTTCCAATGCAGAAATTTATATCTTGTCCTTTGTTGCTGTCCAGTTAAGTATGCGGGAAATCGAATTATCAACCCTTGTAGCTATATCTATGTTGACTGTAGAGCGATACTCATACAACCAGATTTGCATAGCAAGTGAAAAACCTCGAAGGAAATAAAAACGCTTAGAAAGGGTTCACCTTATGCCTAACAGACTGAAGCAATTGTGTATAAATTTCGATACCCTATGCGAAATTCGCATACTGCCCCAAGTCCACCAAATAGAACCTAAAGTGGTCAATCAAACCATTATCTTTCTCTAAGGGACAGAGGACGTACTCTATCAGATAGATAATACACAGCTTGACTGCATCCTCATCATCCACCCAACTACAGCTGGTTACAAATTGTTTCAAGTACGACTTCTCAACTTTTTCCTTGTCCAGAAAATAACTTCTCATTGTTTTACTATTATACTTACTTGTGTAACCAAAGTCAGTTACTTCAGTAAAACATTTGAGACCAATAATAAGAGCAAACTCCCCCAACCCAAAGTTCAACCTCTCACCCTTCATCTCTACTGTGAAAAAATTTGACCCAGATGTGTTCAATTCATACTTCATCAGAAGGTGAATTGCCTGATTTTGGATACATATTTTGGGCATGCGAAGAAAGTACCCAAAACATGTCTTCTTAAATAATTTTATACCATTTTCAGATAACAATACCTTGATTTGGGCAGGGACAACAGGGTTGGATAATGTTTGAAACCTAGTGATGCCATAATCAACATCATGTTGTGCAAAAAATCTTTGATTCTGCACCAAATGGAAAAAATAGTTAATAAAACATGTTTAAAGACAAGAAAACAAAATAATAACCATGCTGCTACACTTTATCTACCGCCAGATATATAGTAATACATTGCAGACAAATAAATTACAAAATCAATAACAAATACAATAACTGAACAATAGTTAAGCTACAAAAATGAACTGATAATTATTTATTTAGAGCAAGAAACTACAAAGTAACATACATTTAAAATATTGGGGAAAAACTTACAACTAGACATAATATATACAATCGTGTAACACAAAATAAAATTAACATCTACAAATATAGTAAAAATTAACCAACAAAAGTAACTAAATCATGTAATACATATCCTAAGAAAATTATTTCAAATAATATACAACAAATCAACAAGTTTCAGAAATATGTAGAAAATTTAATAAAAAACAAGAAAATATACACAATGTACACAAAATTTCTACAATTACAGAATAACAAAAAATTAGGTATTACGATGAGAATGAAAACAATTTTTTAAGTAAGAATAACAACCAAAAATTATAAGTACTACAATTTTACCTTCTCTAATAACTGTTAGGGTATGTTTTTAGGATATTTATGAACCTTCTTCTTTTTTGAAGGTTTGCCAGTAGAAGAAACTTTGATTTTTTTGTAGGTTTTAGAATAACTTCTTCTTCGACGAAATAAACATCACGAGCAATTTCTTTGCTCTGTCGTTTTGCTGATTAGCAGATGTCGAAACTTCAGCAGTATCCCTGTCATGTTTGAGTTTTGTTCGAGCCTCTGCCCTAGCTTCACGAGGAGAAAGCTTGATCTTTCTCTCTGGTGTTGCATGTCTGGATTTCACAATTTTTCTGGATGAATCCTATGAGAAAACACCCAAATCAAAAGTAGGAATATCACCATCAGTAGCTTTTTTAGGGCTATTCCTCGTAGTTCCTTTGTTCTTCATCGTGAGGAAAGGAAAATTTGAGGCAATAACGATTTCGTATGGATTTTGAGAGAAAATTCAGAAGATTTGAGAGAGAAATTGTAAAAGCTTTTTGAACAAAAACGGAAAAAAGCCTTAATGGAGGGAGAGAGGATCAGAACAGTGGGGGTGTGGGCAGAGATACATGAGGGGAGTGGGATATGTACATTAGATACGTTTTAGCGTGATTAAAGGAGAAACGTGGGGGGAGGGAATATCTCATTTAATTCCAGAAATATATATAATTGGTAAATTGTATATGCCCATATAATTAAATTGAAACTTAAATAGGAAGGGTAATAAGGTTTCATATAGTGTATAGGAAGGTAAAAATCTCTTTTAAATTAGCATTGACTTGTAATTGTACCGGTAAGAAATGCCTGATTATCCTACTTTATATTTGGTTTGGTTGAATTTACAAAAAACTAAATAGTGGATAAATTTGGAAAAAGTTGTGCTCTAATATTACCTTTTAACCAAAAAAGAAAAAAAGAAAAAAGAGGAGAACATTTAGATTAGTTTTTTTGTTGTTGTAAAAACTGACTTGTAAGTTGTATTTGATTTCTAAAAATATTTGGTCTAATTTCCGAAAAGATAGTTTGTATTAGAAACAAAATTTTCAACAATTTGAGAAGTTTTTCCAAGATCATTTCTATCCAAACATTGCTACTAACCTGAAATGGATCCGTCGGATGATTAGTGTAACAAGTAACAACAATAAAAAGGAACTAACGGAAAGGTCCCTGTATAATTATGTGGCAAACGGAAGTAACATGTCTATCTTTTTATACATTGTAATAGTTCTACCGTACTACTCTCGGAAAAGAAAATACTGTGCCTATGTCATATTTATTGTGTTTTAGGTTTAAATTTTATCGGGATAAAAATTTAGGTGATTTCTTCTCATCCATTCAAGTTTTTATGGACAAAATTACTCGATATTTATGTTAGTAAAAGATAATAAGTACCTTATAAAATTAGTTGAGGTAGGTACAATTAGTTCGACCCCCAACTATTATTTTTAGAAAATGTCATATTACTTCAATTAACAAACAACCACCAACTGCAAGTCCACAACCTCTGGAAATGATCTTTCTTATTAACCTAGAAATTGGTCCAATTGGAGTTGATATCAAGGAGATCTTGAATTGTAGGACAAATAATCTAAGATATGAACACGTAGGTAACATTCTCACTTCTATGTGCATATAAAGCCAAGAAGCAAACCTAAAATTTATAGGGAGCAAATGCCTCTGCTATCAATAAAGAGCCTTTAAAATATGTCCTAGCCTCGAATTGAGTCCACACGAATCTCAACTGTTGGAAGATTACCGTTTCAGCAATGATAAAGTTGACTCCGTGTAAGTTATATGTCACAAGTTTGAAACGCGAAATCAACAACTGACCTTATATTAGGTAGGCTGCTTACTTCACACTCTCTGAGAAAGTTATTTTTTTGCTGAATCATGCGTGAATATAAAATACTTTGTGTCTGAACAATTTTTTATAGGAATCACAACTGTGCCGCGTGGGTAAACAACTTAGTGGGCGTTTGGACATAAAAATTATAAAATTCTAAAAAAAAAAAAAAATTTCTTCAAGTGAAAATAGTATTTAAAAATTAGAGTTGTGTTTGGACATGAATATAATTTTTGTGAGTGATCTGAGTGAAAACTTTGAAAAACAGTTTTTTGAAGTTTTTCAAATTTTCAAAAATTTTTAAAATTCATCTTCAAATAAAAATTAAAAATTTTATGACCAAAAACTAATTTAAAAAAAAGTAAAAAAAATCTTATGTCCATAGCATACGTATGAAGACAAAAGATATTCCCAAAGAATCAAGTTTGGGTAAGCAACTCCCAAGTTCTCATGTGACGTATTAAGTCCGTGAATTTATTATGAAGTTGCTTTCCTCCTAAAAGTTTGACAGGGATGTAGCCCTTTTGTCATTTTATATGTTATTGGTGGTCCATAAAACATTTATGACCTAATTTGATGTAATAAATAATACTATTATCATAGAACTGTAACTGGACAAACTTGTCCTAGTTTGTAAATTTTACTCTTGCAGAAAAAAGGCCATGGCAATTAAAAGCCACAGTAAAAGCACCTATTAACATTTTTTTATTTGGCGGTGTCTGAAGATTTTCAAGTTATTGGTTTCAAAAATATCACATTAAGAAATTATCTACTCTAAATTTTCCTGCCTACGTAGCAAATTATTTTCGTAAATAATACATGTCACTTTCTGCGTCATCCAAATTTGGATAATATCTTACGAATCTTAATTCTTTAGTCGTTATTGTCATATATTATTATAGGAGTATCTTGTATAGCCAGTCACAAAACTGGATTATGGATAAAAGAATGTCTTCCCTTTATCTTACTTAGAAGTATTCTGTCCCAAAAGCATTTGACACTCTTTGCTTAATGAGAGCTAACCAAAATTGACATTTAAAAATATCTTAAATTATATTACCTTCGCATTTTATTGACAAAACTTTATGGAGTAACATTTTCTTGTAATTTTTTGAATTTATAGACTTGAATTTGAAATAAAAAAGTTTAATCTTGTTCAGTGTAGCTCTTAATATATATTCTCAATTAATCATCAAGTAATTAGTACCAAATGAATGGAAACAAATGAAGTAGCAAATATTCATGCTATTCAACAACAAAACATCTAATGTACCTCTCTATTTGTAATTTAACTTCACCAGTATTTGTTCTTCACTTTAAATTGTCACGGTAAATAATTGTCTTAGTAACCTTTTATTTATTAGTCGTCTGGTATGTGTCATTTGAATCTGTCTTCCAAAGGAAATGGAAAAGATAAAAAAAAGTTAAAGAAACTTTAGGGAGCAAATAGTGTGAATTACGTGATAATTCATCAACGAAACCGACACCTTAAAACGTAAAAAGGGATTTTTATCCAAATAAAAAGTGGATTTAATGTTTATTTTCCATAACCGATATAAATAAATTATACATAAAGGTTGGAAAATAAGCAGCAGTTAATTCTTCACATAATAAAAAAAGAGAAATTTTCGGAGACCACTATTATTTAGTGGCTATTAACTTCCTATAGCTACCATAAACATAATTACTTCCTATAGCCACTATTAAGTTGTTACGGTAGTGTATTCGCTCGTGTAAATATCATGGCAGTCCATCTGTACGCATATGTATTCACATGTATTCGCGCCATATATTCATGAATATAATAGCAAAAGCGCCTAAAATCAGCCTAGTCCAGTTGTACGCGCATGTATTCGCGCTGCTGTATTCATGAATATAGCAGCAAAAAGGGCCTAAAATCATGGCAGTCCAGCTGTACGCGCATGTATTCACATGTATTCGCGCCATGTATTCATGAATACAGTAACGACAATCACCTTAAAAATAGGTATGTCCAAGTGTCTAATAACAAAAATAATATCAATTAGCGTGATACACTCTTAATATAACTCAACAAAATCAATTGTAAGATGCCTCATTATCAACCCAATTAATTAGAATAATTTTTCAGTTGTATATAATTCATTTGATTAGTGTGTTTTATTTTTTTTCTGTTGCATTCACTAGATTCAATGTTTGTATTTACTATGTTCACTATTTTATATACAGTATATTCAAATATATTTGTATTAACAGTATTTTAGTTATTCCTAATACATGTTATTACTGATGTATTCAATATATCTCATTGGTTGTATTCACTGTATTTCTATTTGTATTCAGTGTATTTTATTGTATTTCACTGTATTTTAAATTAAACGTATTTGCTGTTTATATTTTGTTCTATTTTAATATTTGTATTCACTGTATTTCAATGTTTATATCATGTATTCATGAATGAATACAAATGTATTCAACTGTATTGAAAAAATACAAACCTTCGAAATACATAAATACAAGCAAAAAAATGTATTTATGCAAAAATATAATGTATTTGAGTGAATTTGTACAGAATATAATGTATTTGTATCATTGTATGTGACTAAATAGCAAAGAAGAGAAGAAAGTTCGCCGGAGATGACGTTTTCCAACCAAGCAAAATATTGTATACATTATATTAAAACTAAAAATAGAGAGGAACAAAAACCCCGACCCTCGAATCTTCTCCGGCGTAAAAAATATTGCAATATCCGTGTAGAGGAATCCTTTGCAATATCCGGCGTAGAAGAAAGCCGCAGTGACCCTCTTGTTTCAAAGTTGTTGAATCAGCCATTGAAGATGAAGTTTTCTGCTGAAAACCTAACAATGGTGAAGATTTTAAAAAAAAAAAGTGAAGAGAAAAAGAAAAAGCTTGAACCGACCAAAAACACAAAAATTTTAACACTTATCACGAATTTTTGGAGCAAAAATATTGAAAGTGAGAGAGAGAATCGTGCTTTAAAAATCGCAAATACAATCTTGCTGTGAGAGAGAGATCATTGAGAGAGAAAGAAACAATATTTCGCTGTGATTTTGGGAGAGAATAATGCCTTAATGCCTTAATGGTAGTGTACACCATAAATACCTATTTTACTATTAAAGAAAACAAAAGAGAGCTATAGAAAATAATATTCTAAAAGAGATTTGATTAATAATAAATAGGGTGTAAACCTTCGCTATAGGAGGTAAAATTTCCATAAAAAATCCAACTTCTGCCAAATTCCTTTCTTCTAATCATATCGGCCTTCCCCTCGCCGAAAAGATATTATCTATATCTATACTATATTAAAAGCACGAAGGCCCTTAGCTAAATGTCATTCTTTAAAATTAAATTTCAAACTAGATGAAATTGTAATTTCATTATTTTTCTAATATTTAAGAATTTAAAATTAACTAAAATTAGTTATTAAATCTTTTTTTATTTGGCTTGTTAATTACTATAATATTTCCTTATATAAATCCAGGGTAAAAGGAATAGAGAATTTACAACTAAAACCTAAACGAAGTCTAAACCTAATATATAAGTTAATAGAACACCAGGAATCAATTCTTTGTCTTTGGAAATCTACTGCTATGGTTATGGCTTTTTCTTCCGTCATTTTTTTCGACTAGGTATGTTTCGTCTCTTTTTCTAATACTCGATGTTTATACTTTTCCTGGACAAATTTTTTTCAAGATATAGTTCATCTTCTGTTATGGGTTAATTGATTTATATTTGATTGATATTTATTTATGGTTTGGTCTACTCATTGTTGGGTAATATAAAAGACATGCAATATTTTATATGTTAGAAATATAGGGTCCACCAAACTGTATAGAGAATCGAGTTCTTTATCAGTTCCCACAGAACACACACAAAGAGATAAGTAAATGACTCAGCAGTGTTTTACGTGAAAAACTCCCAACTCACGGAATTAAAAACCACGACCTACACTCGAAGGATTTCAATTTCACTAACTAAGCAACTTTCAGATTATAACCTATTATAACCTAGGAATTAAACTCTTAATCCCTCACTCACTTGTAATAACTCAATTACAAGCTTCTCTGTAATAACTCTATTACAAAGTTCACACTCGACTAACTCTAGCCAAGACACAAAAACAAGGTTTATGATTTTACAATTTATTTCCTACGCAATGCTTCTAGCTAAGCTAAGTAGGAATTACAAGTGAATCACATTAACAAAGGTACAACACAACTAGGGACATATAATAATACATTGCTGGAAACTGGTCCTTTATTATGTTGTTCTTTTGTTCTTGAAGTCTGGAAATCACTTGCAAGTTAGCAACACACTTGAGAGAGGATTTGATGAATTCTGGAATGTGCAAATGTGTGTTTTTTTCATTGCTTTATGTTAATAATGTCCAAGTGATGTCACTTGGATGATGCAAGCAATATCTTGTACAAGGCATGCCCCAGAAAGTGGCTGTTGCACTGGTCACATTGTTGCATGTGTGCAGAGGAACAGTTGCAGCAACTTTACAGTTGTGAGCAGTTGACTGGTACAGTTAGCAAGGGAACTAATGTTCATCTGTTCCCTCTGACGTATCTTTGACTCTGATTGTTGGAACTTGTGCCTGACTTGAGACTTGTTATTTTTGAGCAATTTGAGGGTGCTTAACAGGTTTCCCATCTGGTTCCTATCATTAAGTTTGTTGGATCATCAAAACATAACAGGGCACATAACTATCAATTTTTTCCTTTTTGATGATGACAAACTTGTAATTGAAGTTCCTCTTGAGAATCAGAGTTCCAGACAATATTTCCTGTATCGTTCATGAACTTGTTCCCCCCTTAATTAATTTTCCCCCTTTTGGCATCATATAAATATTATGCACAAGTAAGAAGCAAAAAGAAGTCTAGCATGGTTAACTCATGCCACATGTGTGCACATTAACATGGCTAAAAATAGAGCATAAGAATATAGCATGCATAGCAAAAGGATGGGATACTCATAAATTATACAAAAAGGGACCAAAACTAGCAGTACCATTTGTTACACAGCCATTCACAAAAGAAAACAACTTAAAAAAGTACCAGCCATTAAACCAAGCAAAATAAAAGAACAAAAATAGAGGACAAACAACTTGAACTGGGCACTGGAAGGGAACGATGTTAAGAGCCACTAAAAGGGGGAGGCAGAGATGAAGAGGCAAGGGTTCTAAGGAGAATATCCATTCGAGCATTGGCTGACACTTGCTCAATAAGTAACCTCTCCTTCAGGTCCTTGACCTGTTACCTGAGATCGGCATTTTCCTTGGTCAGACGGGCAACCTCTACGCCTTGTGTACTGTTGGAACCAGGTGCCTCCTGGGCCTGACTAAGTTGTCCCTCAAGAATAACATTACGTGCCTTCAACTTCCTTATCTCTTCATTTGCAAAATTCTGAGCGCCAATTAGTTGAGAGATAGTGGAATTGCTGCTAACCCCTCCTTTCCTATCGATGCATTTAAACTATTCTAAGGTGGTCTTGGAGAAGGTCTACTTGCGAGTACCCACTGTAGCTTTTCCCAAAAGGACCTTGAAGAATTTAAATACCTTAAGAGTAAGAACCTGTAGGGAAACCCATGATTATCATCCTTAAAATCTGTCACTTTCTTCATATGCTCAATCATAATATCCGACAGATTGATAATGGAGTAGGAATCCAGTGCTTGCATGAGGAACATGTCTAATCGTGACGTAATGGAACGCCTTTTTGTGCGTGGGAGCAAAACCTTGTTCACCATCTCAAACAACAGTTGGTACACTAGAAGGAGGGCCTTTTTGTGTACCCGTTCCCCCTACTGTACTACATCATCCTTCGAAATGGCATTTCTGAAGTTTGGAGAACAAGTCCCCTCAATGGATGATATGCCGCCAGTAGGTACTCCCAGAATTGTTCCCAACACAACCTCATCCATCACAAAATCAACACCATTCACCTTCAGGCATATGTTGTCATCTTCTACCGTGAACATGTCGGCATAGAAACTGCGCACTTCTGCCTCATACACCTTAGGGCTCTCATTGGTGAACAAATGTGTCCACTGTTGAAATTCACAGATATCAACTAGTTAATGCATTCCTGTTATGTCAAGAATATTAGGAGCAAATGTTCTGCCCCACAGCACCTTCTGGTTTCTCAAGGTTTCCCTGTCTTCATCCTTGGCCACACCACTTTGGTTTTCTTGGAGGAACCTGGTTCCTCATTGACACCAGCCTTCCTTTTCACAGACTTTCTCACACTTTTTCCTTTCTCTATAGATTTCTCAGAAAATTTCTCATATACTTTTTCACCAGACTTTTCAGACACCTTCTCACCATATTTTTCAGACACCTTCTCACCAAACTCTTCTACCTCAACATTGCTAACTTCCATCATTTTCACAAAGGACTCTCTCCTAGGTCTTGGAACTATAGGTTTCTTAGAGGACTTACGAATTAAAGAATCAGGTTCCTCATTCACCTCTTCATCAACGTCAACAACAAGTGCTAGAGGCACTACCTCTTCGTTCACCAACTTTCCCCCTTTCACTAACCTCCTCTTTTTCTTTGCTTCTTTGGTTTTCTTCAGGACAGACTCAAGGGCCTCCCTCTTTTGCAACCTAGTAGTGGGTCTTTTAAGAGTAAGTGCAGTGGGAACTCCTTTCCCACTTCGAGCAGAAATGAAGCTTGCTACAGGCACATCATCATAGTCTTCTTCACTATTTTTCTCTTCAGATAGAGATCTCATCTCAAGAATGACAAAGTTTAATGGCTCAGCGCGAAGTGAGGAGAGGGAGTAGGATTAGTACTGACCTGGGGTCTTTTTGTAGAGCGGGGAGTTTCGTCCCAAGTAGGAGTAGAGGGCTCCTCTTGAGCAGAGGGAACATGTCCCTCATTAGTTTCCCTAGTAATACTATCAAGTGCTAGACTTTCAAAAGGCACTAGTTCCCTACTCTCTTCTGGATGACCTTCACCTCTGCCTGACACCTAACCGTCTCATTTACCTCCTCACAACCACCAACCCAAACTCTCTCAGCAGCTATTAATAATATATTTTCTATGGCTTTTTGTTCATTTAACCCCAAAGTAGATTCAGGAGAAATATTACCTGTAGGGCTGGCAACATTTAAATCAAGGCTTGGGGTTGATTCTTTACCATTACGAACCACACTCTGTTGGGCCTCAGAGCTCTCTTCAACTTTCAAAGTGGAGACTTTGTGATTTTCTTCTCCATCTACCATGTTGCCTTCAGCCATTGTTTCCCCGCGAGGCAGAAGGAGAAGTTACAGCCACAAACCTCTTTGGGTTTGGAGTTTTGCGACTCTGATAAGAACCGGACCTCGATTGGGCTGGAGAAGAAGCAGAGGGTGGTTGGGAATCTTGTGTAGGGTTTGGACTTGATGGCATAAGGGACTTAGACTCTGTCTCCTGTGCTTAGTGAGATGAAGACACAGTGGGGACTGCACTGAGAACATTTGAGGCTTCTAGATTCTCAGACGTCGTGGGGATTTGTAGTAAGAACTTAAGGAAAAAGAAGTATTTAGTTGTTGAGAGAAAAAAAGGAGATTTTGGCTTTTGATGTGAACGGTGATGATGGAGACAACGTTTGGGTTTATATAATAAGGGCGAGGGACCAGTTAGGAATGGGTATGGATTTTTTGGGTAGACAGGTCATTTAGTAACAGGTACGACGTTTGGATTCTAAAGAAGGGAAGAAAGAGAAACTGACATTATAATGACCTGGCACTTTCTCAGCCGTTAAAAAGTTGTGTATGAGAGTACAAAGGAACTACTAACCTGTGTCAAGGGAACTAGGTTACAAGTTTTGTAAATGTGAGCCTCATCCTTTTACCAACATGCAGTACCACTAGCTTCTTAGTTGCTCTGTAATTGCCATGCTTGTCTACCTGTAACTGTATAGAAATGAGTTAGAACTTGCCAGAAAACACCTTTTAGCTGTTTTACCTGTTCATTCCTTGCGTAGCCAGTCATTGAGGGACCAGGTGCTCAGCTTCACTTTATCAACCCAAGTGCCAGTCGATTCTTTTCAAAGTGCTCTCTGCTTACTGCTTTGGTGAAGATATCAGCAATTTGGTCTTCTGTGCTGCAAAACTTCATGCAGATAAGCCCTTTGTCAACATTGTCTCTGAGAAAATGATGTCGCACATCAACGTGCTTTGTTCTCTTGTGCTGAACTGGATTCTTTGCCATGTTGAGAGCACTGATGTTATCACACAGCAATGGCACCCAATCAGAAGATATACAAAATTCCTCCAACTGTTGTTCTGATCCACAACAATTGAGCACACTAAGGCGCAGCTGCCACATACTCAGCTTCTGCAGTTGAAAGGGCCACTGAGTTTTGTTTTCTCGTACCCCATGAAATTAGATACGATCCTAGAATATGTGCCATGCCAGAAGTACTTTTTCTATCCACCAGATAACCAACATAATCTGCATCAGCATACACAATCAACTCGAAATTATCTCCTGAAAGGTAGTAGAGAACCAGGTCATGTGTTCCTTTGAGATACCTTAGAATTTCTTGGCAGCCTTCAGATGATATTTCTTTGGATAAGATTGAAACCTATCACATAATCCTATGTTGAATACGATATCTAGTCTGCTTGCTATGAGATATAAGAGTGACCCAATAATACCTCTGTACATGGTCTCGTTCACAGGAGAACCATGTTCATCCATGTCCAGACGAGTGGCAGTGGCAATAGGAGTATCAATGATCTTTGAACTTTCCATCTCAAATCTCTTTAAAAGCTCTTTGATGTACTTTTGCTGACTTATCATCGTGCCCTTAGGAGCTTACTTAACTTGCAGCCCTAAGAAAAAATTCAATTCCCCCATCATGCTCATTTGAAACTCACTTCCCATAAGCTTTGCAAACTCTTCACCCAGGAAATTATTTGTTGCACCAAAGATGATGTCGTCAACATAGATTTGCACAATGAGCAGGTTCCTCCCCTGTTTCTTTAGAAATAGGGTGTTGTCAATTTTTCCTCTTGTAAAGCCATTTTCAAGGAAGAATTTGGACAGCCTTTCATATCATGCGCGAGGGGCCTGCTTCAATCTATATAATGCCCTGTCAAGTTTGAATACATGCTCATGATGCTCATGACATTCAAAATCAGGGGGTTGTTTGAAAAATACTTCTTCCTTTAGATATCCATTCAGAAATGCAGTTTTGACATCCATTTGGAACAGTTTGAATTCCATATGAGATGCAAAGGCAATGAGGATTCTGATGGCTTCCATTCGAGCAACTGGAGCAAAAGTTTCATCATAGTTGATCCCTTCTTCTTGATTGTAGACTTGAACTACTAATATTGCCTTGTTCCTTGTTGTGTTCCCAAACTCATCAAGTTTGTTTCTGAACACCCACCTAGTTCCTATAACAGTTTTGTCTGACCAGGTGCCATACACTGTTTCTCTCAAATTGATGGAGTTCATCTTGCATAGCAGTAATCCAGTCAGCATCTTTCAATGCTTCCTTGATATTTTTGGGCTCAATTTGAGAGAGAAAGGCTGAGAAGGCAAGTGAGTTTCTTGACTTTGATCTGGTTTGAATCCCTAAGTCAAGAGGAGAGATCACATTTTGGAAAGGGTGTGAACTTTTGTGTTTCCAGTTTGACACATGAATCTCATTACGAGAGGATCCAGGTTCCTCTGAGTGAGATCCATTTGAGACATGAGTACCACTTCTTAGCTCAACATCAGTGGTTTCTTGCACGACATCAACAACTCTGTTTTGTTCTTTAGTGGTTGGGATGGAGGGACCAGGTTCCTCTATATCAGTTGGAGATACAACTGCACCATCTTCATTTGATTCCTTGACCTGACTCATCATGCCAACCTTTCCATTTTCCATATCAATGGCTTCACTAGGTACCTTTAACTGCTCTCCGCCTTGTTCAATTTTATCATGTGAATCTTTCCCACATAGGTGGTGTTATTCATCAAAGATCACATGTATGCTTTCCTCAACACATTGAGTTCTTTTGTTGTAAATCTTGTAAGCTTTGCTTTGTGATGAATAGCCGAGAAAGATTCCTTCATCACTTTTGGCATCGAATTTTTCTAGTGCTTCCTTCCTATTATTGAGAACAAAATATTTGCAACCAAACGTCCTCGAATGTGTTAGCTTGGGTTTTCTCCCGTTCAACAGTTCATATGGGGTTTTGTTCAAGAGGGACCTGATCATGTACATGTTCACCAAGTAGCATGCAGTGTTGACCGCCTCTGCCCAAAAATATTTTGCAATACCACTGTCGATCAGCATTGTCCTTGTCATGTCTTCAAGAGTCCTATTTTTCCTCTCCACAATAAAATTTTGTTGGGGTGTTCTTGGAGCTGAAAAATTATGACTTATACCATTTTTAGTAAAGAATTCGTCGAATTTTGCATTGTCGAACTCTATGCCATGATCAGATCTTATACTCACAAAATTATGGCCCATCTTCACTTAAATCTTTTTCACAAAAGCAGCAAACACTGAAAAAGTTTCATCCTTGGTTCTGAGGAATAAAGTCCAGGTGAATCTAGAGTAGTCATCCACTATGACGAAAATGTACTTCTTTCCTCCTCTACTTGGCACCCTCATAGGTCCACACAGATCCATATGGAGGAGATCAAGTGGCCTTGAGGTACTTACTTCCTTTTTGAGCTTGAAGGAGGACCTGACTTGCTTTCCTTTCACATATGCATCTCACACCTTGTGATCTTTAAAACTTGACTTAGGCAGCCTATGAACCAGGTCCTACTTGACTAATTTGTTCAGCAACATAAAACTTGCATGTCCCAATCTTCTGTGCCACAGTTCAGCATCATCATCGACAACACTCAGACATGTGGAATCACCATTGTGCAAGGACTCAAGATCAGCAACATAAATGTTTTTGTATCTTTTTGCCATCAGGACCACTTCTCTAGTCATGAGATTTGTGACTGTGCAGATTTTTGACACAAACTCCACTTTGTTTCCTTAGTCGCAGATTTGAGAAACACTTAGTAGGCTATATTTCAAGCCGTTCACATACTACACATTTTCAATTGAGGAGTGAGTGTCTTCCCAATTCTTCCTATTCGTAGAATGTATCCCTTTTTACCATTGCCAAAAGACACATTCCCTCCTTGCAGGGCTTTGAGTGAAAGGAAACTATCAATGCTTCAAGTCATGTGCTTGGAGCAGCCACTATCCATATAGTATTTTTGGCTACTTCGTCTCACTGCTTCCTACACAAGAGAATCAAGGATTAGACTTAGGAACCCAAACGAGTTTGAGTCCCTTGTAGTGAGGAAAAAGGCAAATTAAACTTGTTTCTGTCCAGGCGGACAATACACGTTTTTTAACAGGGGGACCAAGTTCCTTAGCAGCAGTTACCATTTCAACAAAAACCTTATTTTTCTGTGAGGACTGAATTCTAGTCTTACAGTTTTCTTTAAAGTGTCCAGTGTTGCCACATTGAGTGCAAAGCTAGTTATCAGGGACAGTAGCATTCTTGCTATAT
Source organism: Nicotiana obtusifolia (assembly GCA_002018475.1). Classification (NCBI taxonomy): domain Eukaryota; kingdom Viridiplantae; phylum Streptophyta; class Magnoliopsida; order Solanales; family Solanaceae; genus Nicotiana; species Nicotiana obtusifolia. Next base: position 139,099 of record MCJB01020021.1, read on the forward strand.
GGATTGTAGGAAGTCTTTTCCTTTTGGAACCTGACTCCCTGCCTATTCCCACCATTGCTTGTATATATGGCAGCAATTGTATCAGAGGACTAGGTCCACTTTAGAGTTTTTTCTAGGTCATTTTTTACTCTGCCTAGATCTTCTTGAAGCTGTCTATTTCATTCAAGTTCCGCACACAGGCTAGATTTCACATATTTGAGTTCATTTTCAAGCTTAATGTGTGCCTCACTTGTAACTTCCTTTCCCTTTTGGATAATCCCAGAATTGTTTTCCTTTTTTTAATTCCTCTATTGTTTCTTTTAGGTCCATGACAACTGCCAACAAGTCATCTCTCTCATTTTCTACGTTTTCAATGATTTTAGTTAGAACATCCTTTTTCCTTTTTAGAATCTCGATGGTTTCTTTTAGGTCAACCACTACGACTACCGGATCATCTCTCTCATTTTGTACCTCTCCTAGTTCCACAGTTAATGCATTTTTGTCATTTATAAGACTGTGATAAGCATCAATTAAAATATTTTCCAACGATATAAGCTTTTACTCTGAGTAAGACTTCAAATATCTTTTAACGTCTAGAAAGTTTACCTCATCATCATCATCATCATCTTCATCATCGTCAGATTTTTTCCATCAGGGCGAAGATAGAGTTATCTTCAGCTACTTCACTTTCAACTGCCATCATGGAGGTATCACCTTGTGTATCATCTTCTCCAGCTTCGCTGGAAGAATCTCCCCACTCAGCAAGAGCTTGTTTCACAACATTGTTAGCGACTTCTTTTCTCTTGAATATTTTGTCAGGAACCGGGTTCCTCTTAGCTGCTTTGTCTGTGTTGTGCTTGTACTGGTCTTGCTTAAGGAGAGGAATACCCTTGATGAAGTGTCTTGGCTTTCCACATTTATGACATAAGTCATACCCTATTGGTTTGCTGAAGCTGCCCCTTTTTGGAATACCTTCATTCCTGCGAACCATTTTCTGAAATTGCTTTGTCAGGTAAGCCATATCAGCATTTTTACCATTTGAGTCATTATTGTCAGCCTTGAGGACCAGGTTCTTCTCCTTCTTGGGTTCTCTATCTTCATGGTCCTTCTTTTTCTTCATTTCATATGTCTTCAGATTTCCAATGAGTTCATCAATGGTTAGCTTTTGTAGATCCTTTGCCTCTGTGATAGCATTGACCTTGCTCTCCCATGAACCAGGTAGTACATTAAGTATTCTCCTGACAAGTTTGTTCCTTGGAGTGATTTCTCACAGAGAGTGAAGCTCATTGATTATGGAGGTGAATCGAGTGTGCATGTCTTGAATGAATTCATTATCCTTCATCCTGAAGAGTTCATACTCAATGGTGAGCATGTCCATCTTCGGCTACTTGACTTGAGTTGTTCCTTCGTGTGCCGTTTGGAGAGTTTCCCAGATCTCCTAGGCTGTTTGACAGGCAGAGATCGTGTTGTATTCGTCTGGTCCATACCACAGACGAGGATGTTTTTTGCTCGAAAGTTCTTCTTTATAGATTTGTAGTCAGCATCGTTGTATTCCTTCCTTGTTTTGGGACCTGTCACTGTTGGATCGCTAGTTGTCTTCATTGGGACGAAGGTTCCATCACAAATAACATCCCAGAGCACTAATCTTCAGCCATGATAAGGTCATGCATCCTTGTCTTCCACCATCCATGGTATTGTCTATTGAATCTTGGTGATCTGTAGGTTGATTGACCTTCTTCAAAGTTTGGTGGAGCAGCCATTTGAATCCTTTCTAGGTGTTAGCCTAATAGAAAGAACCTGCTTTGATACCAATTGCTAGAAACTTAGGGTCCACCAAACTGTATAAAGAACATGGTTCTCTATTAGTTTCCACAGAATACACACAATAAGAGATAAATAAATGACACAACAGATTTTTACGTGAAAAACTGGCAGCTCACGGTATTTAAACCACGACCTACACTCGTAGGATTTCAACTTCACTAACCGAGCAACATTTAGATTACAACCTATTGTAACCTAGGACTTAAACTCTTAATCCCTCACTCACTTGTAATAACTCTATTACAAAACTCACAACTCGACTAACTCTGGCCAAGATACAAACACAAGGTTTATGGTTTTACAATTGGTTTCCTACACAATGCTTCTAGCTAAGCTAAGTAGGAATTACAAGCAAATCACTCTAACAAAGGTGCAACATAACTAGGGACATATAATAACATACTGCTGGAAATTGGTTCTTCGTTATGTTGTTCTTTGTTCTTAAAGCCTGGAAGTCACTTGCAAGATAACAACACATTTGAGAGGAAACTTGATTAATTCTGGAATGTATAAGTGTATGTTTTTGTCATTGCTTCATGTTAATAATATCCATGTGATATCACTTGGATAATGCAAGCTATATCCAGTACAAGGCATGTCCCAGAAGGTGGCTGCTGTATTGGTCACACTGTTGCGTGTGTCCACAGGAACAGTTGCAGCAACTTTACAGTTGTGAGCAGTTGAGTGATACAGTCAGCAAGGGAACTGATGACCATCTGTTCCCACTGACGGCTCTTTGACTCTGATTGTTGGAACTTGTGGCCGACTTGAGACTTGTTGTTACTGAGCCCTGAGGATGTGTAAAGGATTTCCTATCTGATTCTTATCATTAAATTTGTTAGATTATCAAAACATAAGAGCGCACATAACCTATCAAAGATCCAATGCATAAGGTAGCATGGATGAATAAGTAATAATAACTTGCCTTGCGTTTCTTGAAAATTTCTTTACTGTCAAGGCAAGCATTAGATATGTCATGGGCGGCTTTCCAGCCTCGCCCCATGACCCCTTGGACGTGCCCCATGGCATCCTGACAAGCCTCTCAAAGCCTAGCGTCACGGTCGGCCCCGTGGTCTCGGCAGCGCCAAGTGACAAGCACGCCTGTGCCTCTGTCGCCCCACCAACACTCCTTGCCGGCGCCCAACGGCTTGCGAGTGCCAACAGCGCCGCGCACATAGACAATGCCGCGCGCACAGACAATGTCGCGTGCACAGACAATGCCGCGCACATCCTTCATGAACCAAGCACCAGCGCCCAGCCGCAGGCAGACACAAATAGTGCCGCGCGCGCCGACAGCAACGCGCGCGCAGACCCTGATGCTCACGACAAAGTTGCTGCCAGACTTGCTCCTACTTTGTAGAAGTCTAAGTCCTTTTCATCGTAAATATAGAGTAGGTTTACTTCATTTTACATTCAGTATGTATTTCCAGCTTTCATAGGTCAACTCTTGTAACTTAGGTTTATTTTTTTTAAGCATTATTAGGGGGGAACAAGCATTCAAACATTCAAGCAAGCAATCATTTCTCTGTACTGGTGTCTCTCCCCCTCGACACCGCTTTAGCTTTAATAGCTTTCGGCATTTTCAATACAATCAGCATCCATCATCAATTACTGCTTTCAATTCTCTCGTTACCTACGATATTGGTTTTCCCGCACGGCACTGACATTCTAGTCTAGCGTGCGGAGGGGACCTCAGTTGGCGGACGGCAATCGTACTGACATTGATTGCCTAGCCTTACGTCGCCCTTCCAAAGAACCTCAGGAAGGCGCCGCGTAACAGTTGGTATCAGAGCCTAGGCTCGACATCGGACGAGGAAACGTGTTGCCGTTTCACCATTTCTGACCATGGTGACTCAAGGGGATCGGATCACCGTCCTCGAACAAACAGTTGACGTACTACGGCCCATCGCAGATACGGTGCCTGATTTAAAAACCAGCCTAGTGCAAAGGTTGGACGACCTAGACCGCAGGATGCGGCAAGCCGAAAATGACATTGCAAACATCAGTCGGGACTCTGAGGATGACCGTCAAACAACAGCCGTCGAGGTAGCTGGCATTCATGGCAAATTCGAGGACCTCCAATAAGAGTGTGTTCAGGATTTGACCCAACGTGAACAAGAGGCAGACAGAATCAATGCCATGCAGCAAACCATAGACAACTTGACAGGCCAGCTCAATGTTGTCAATGCTGCCCTTCAAAGCCTGCTCAGAGGAGGCGACAACCATATCGGGGGAGCCATGAACATTGCCCCTGTGCCACAAAAGCTGAAAATTCCGGAGCCAAAGCCATACAACGGAGCCCGGGATGCTAAAGAAGTGGAAAATTTCATATTCGACATCGAACAATACTTCGATGCCGTTGGTCCACTGGACGAAGCAAAACAGGTAGCAACTGCTGCCATGTACCTTGAGGGCGATGCAAAACTCTGGTGGCGAGTGAAATATGAAGCCATCAGGGCTGGTGAAGACAACCTCCAGACATAGGCGGAACTAAAGGCAGCCATACGTTTGCAGTTCTTCCCTGAGAATGTGGAATACAATGCGCGGAGAAAACTACGGGAATTCCGCCAAACCAGGTCAGTGCGGGAGTACGTGCGAGACTTCTCTGCACTCATGCTAAACATACTAGACATGAGGGACAAAGACAAACTCTTCGCATTCATAGAAGGTTTGAAACCCCATGCCCGTGCAGAGCAACGACAGAGGGTAGATACCCTGCCCAGGGAAATCCAAGCTGCAGAATGCCTTGGGGACTATCATTTGGAAACTCTGAGGGACAGGTCCCAGCCGCCTGTTTGAGGGGGATACAACGAGAGCCAACCGAGCAATGGTGGCCCTAGCAGAAATGGGGGAGATCGAAGTGCATCCAAAGCTAAGACTCCTTCATCAAGCAGCAACACCGCTGCATCAGTCAACAATAATCAGGGAGAAAGCCTCCTTCAGAATGCCGTCATTGCGGCGGAGAACATTGGAACAATTAATGCCCACATGTTAAGATCAACGCTCATCAGGCTGTCGAAGACGAGTCAGACATTGACTCTGACAGCGCAGAGCAAGTAGAAGCCTTCAACGCACTTGTTGACTCCATTCCAGATACCTTAGCGGGAACCGGCATTGGTAACCCTAAGAAGAACATCTGCCCGATTGCCAAGAAAGGGAAAGAGAAGATGGATGAGAGGCCTCCCGTCACAAAAGAGAGGACCCTCATGTTCGTTGACATAAAAGTGAATGGCAGGCCCATTCGAGCAATGATAGATACAGGTGCTACCCACAACTACTTGGCCTCAACTCAAGTAGAGCGCCTTGGTGTAACAGCGAAAAAGTGCAGGGCCCGTTTCAAGGCTATTAATTCACCACCTCAGCTAGTGAGTGGAAAAGCCAAAACAGTACTAATGAAGCTTGGTCCATATGAGGGAAGTTTCGACCTACGCATAGCTACCATTGATGACTTTGAGCTGATACTGGGATTGGAATTCCTGAGGCAAACTAACACCATACCGGTACCATTCGCTGACATGCTCCTGATGATGGGAGACAACGGGGCCAAACCCCGCGTCATTCCATGCAAACCCATAAAGATGGCCGCTGAGAACCTCTCAGCCATGCAGTCGATGAAGGGAGTCAAGAGGCATGAACCCAAGGTTCCGGCTACCCTCATCATCAAAAATCAGAAATCAAATCATCGGTGTCAAACAATTGATGGCGCCCCACATTGCATGAAGACTTGCCAACCCTGCCCTAAGGGCAAGTCGGATCGTCCAGCACAAGCGGGACTCTTGAAACCGCTACCTGCCCCGCAGAGATCATAGGAAAGCATTTCCCTCAATTTCATCACGGGATTAACCAAGGTCGGAGATCTTGCAACCATCCTGGTTGTGGTAGACAGGTTTTCCAAGTATGCCACATTCATAGCAGCTCCACAAAACATATCGGCAGAGGATACAACTCGACTCTTCTTTGCTCATATTGTCAAATATTGGGGTATGCCCAAACACATCATTAGTGACTGCGATTCACGCTTCACTAGCAGATTTTGGACCCATCTCTTTGGGTGCTTCGGATCCACAGTCAGCCACATCTCAAACATTCATCGTCAGGCAGATGGCCCAACAGAACGGTTCAATGTCATGCTGGAAGGAATATCTCCGCCACTTTGTAACCGGGCTGCAACAACATTGGGTGAAGCTTTTGGATGCTGCTCAATTGTGTTTCAATTCGCAAAAGTGCGCCATTACAAACACAAGCACTTTTGAAATTGTTACCGGACAACAACCGCTACTCCCACAAATGGTGAATGCGCCAAATATGCCAACATCGCCTCAAGCTACCAGCTTCTCGAAGGAATGGGAGCAAACCATGCAGACAGTGCGGAGCTATCTCGTCAAAGCCCAAGACAAGGCAACGAGGCATGCTGAACAGAACCTTTGCTTTGCTCAATATCAAGCCGGGGACAAAGTGATTGTAAGAGCCCCAAAGCGGTACTTATTTGCAGGGAAGGCCAAGGACCCTCGCCTATTGCAGCCTTATATCGGACCCATGTCCTTTGAAAGACGCCTTGGGAAAGCTACATACCAGGTCAACATTCCATCCTGGTGGAAAATCCATCCAGTGTTCCATGTCAGTCACCTCAAATCATTTCGGAAATACATGGAGTGTCATTCAAACCATCATCATCACCCCACAAAACAGAGGGGAACAAACCTCCCAGCCAACAGACGTCGAACTAATCATCATCATCATCATCATGCAAATAAGGCTCCGGGGACGGTGCCAACTCAGGTGGGGGAGAATGTCATGGGCGGCTTTCCAGCCTCGCCCCATGACCCCTTGGACGCGCCCCGTGGCGTCCTGGCAAGCCTCTCAAAGCCTAGAGCCACGATCGGCCCCGTGGTCTCGGCAGCGCCAAGTGACAAGCGCGCCTATGCCTCTGTCGCCCCACCGACACTCCTTGCCGGCGCCCAGCGGCTTGCGAGTGCCAACAGCGCAGTGCGCATAGACAATGTCGCACGCACAGACAATGCCGCATGCACAGAAAATGCCGCGTGCATCCTTCATGAACCAAGCGCCAGCGCCCAGCCGCAGGCAGACACAAATAGTGCCGCGTGCGCCGACAGCAACGCGCGCGCAGACCCTGATGCTCATGACAAAGTTGCTGCCACTGGACTTGCTCCTACTTTGTAGAAGTCTAAGTCCTTTTCATCGTAAATATAGAGTAGGTTTACTTCATTTTACATTCAGTATGTATTTCCAGCTTTCATAGGTCAACTCTTGTAACTTAGGTTTATTTTTTTAAAGTATTTTTAGGGGGGAACAAGCATTCAAACATTCAAGCAAGCAATCATTTCTCTGTACTGGTGTCTCTCCCCCTCGACACCGCTTTAACTTTATAATAGCTTTCAGCATTTTCAATACAATCAGCATCCATCATCAATTACTGCTTTCAATTCTCTCGTTACCTACGATATTGGTTTTCCCGCACGGCACTGACATTCTAGTTTAGCGTGCGAACGGGACCTCAGTTGGCGGACGACAATCGTACTGACATCGATTGCCTAGCCTTACGTCGCCCTTCGAAGGAACCTCAGGAAGGTGCCGCGTAACAGATAAAATGTTACTTATGCCTGTAACAAGAATTGATGTCTGTGTCTCGTTTAACGTGACATATTTATTTTTAATTTGTTCTAAAAAATATATTTTTATATATAAAAATAATTTGATTTTAAACTTCACATTTTACTGTTAAGACCGTATCAGATTACTTCTCCAATATATTGATGTAACAAGAATTAACGCATGTGTTCACGAGACCCAAAATCTGACAGCTATTTGTTTGAAGCAATTAGCACGTCTTCATATGCGCACGTTAAAGCAAAGAAGTCAAATTCTCCATGATGTGACAAACCTTTCTATATAAGACCATACATACTCTTCATATTTTTCCATCACAAACCCTTCTATCATCTCAATCTCTCCTCATCAATTTAGCTCCTTCATTTCTTCCTTGCATTTCCAAAGTTGAAGATTCCCTCTTTTCTTTTAATTAATTATAATACAAAATCCACCCAGTCTTTCATCTCTTGTGAAATAATCCGTCTTAACCAATGGGAAAACGTGACATTCTTCTTTTGCTTCTCGTCCTCACTATTGTATCTGCAGTCGAGAGCAGCACTAGTCGAGTGCATCCTCACCCGACCTTCATAGAGACACAATGCAAGCGAACGCGTTATCCAGAACCATGCGTGACATTTTTATCCAAATATGTCAATCCAACATCACAAGATCCTCAAGAAATAGCTGAAGCTGCCTTGAAAGTGAGCCTAGTTAGGGCTCTACATACTAAAACTTACATAACAAAGGTATGCAAGGAACCTAAGCAAATGAAGGCAAAGGATTATCAAGCAATAAAAGAATGTTTTGTTCATATCTCTCATGGTGTTTCCCAACTCACAAATGCTGTCAAAGAGCTTCACAATTTGAAGTTAGATGGGCAATTAGAAGAGTTTTTATGGCATCAAAATAATGTTCAAACTTGGCTTAGTACAGTATTAACTGATGCTTACACTTGCATGGATGGGCTTTCTGGTTATTCCAAGGGTGGTAAAGTGAAGGCTAGCATTAAAGCTAAGGTTCTTAATGTTGCACAAGTCACTAGCAATGCTCTAGCTTTGTTTAATGGATTTGCTGCTAGGTATAAGACTTCTCATCATACTAGCTATGACAATAACAAACCCTAATTATTAGTGTCATATGATATTTGAATTTGTCGTCTTTTCTAACTATTTTATGGGTTTAACTTATATACACGGTTGTTGTATATAATTTTTATTACTATTATTTTATTTTAACCTATTGTAGCAGTTCGTCTGCATGATTTTTTAGGTAACTAGTTGATAGTGTAAAAATTATAATAGACTGCTAGTGTCTAAAAGTTAAACTCATTATTTATTTATCCGATTATGTAAGTATGTGGGAAATCATATTTATTGTAACTCATGTAAAATAAAAGAACAATAGCTTGACTTTTTCTTTTCTGGTTGGTGACTGGTTGGACCAAGGTGCTCTCAGATTCCATTTTGATCAATAAACTTTGTTCATTTACCTATAGTTTTTAGCGATCTCCGTCTTGATTTGAATTTGGTGAGAGCTACTTCCATCAGAAATGGAAATCGTAATCTCATAAGTCATAATTTACAAATTTTTTGCTCGTGATATGTTGGTCATAACCTAGCGTAATATTGAAAATAAGATACATTATTTTGTCATAATAGGTAAATATGATATGATATATAATATAAAAATTCTTTTCACAATGATGTAGTATAAGCTAAATTTTAGATTTTTCACTCAACATATACTGCCAATTACAACTTAAAGGGAATATACGGGAATGGGAGCAATTTGGTTACAACTTGGCAAATCAAGAATCCAGCACTTCAACTATGTTGACCTCACCCATAACTTCAAGAACTTCAGGGCTTGCCCAAATAAATTCAAAACATAATCAACTTTAACTATACCTTTTTTAACGGCTATGCACAACGGCACAAGCCTATTCACGTAAATACGGCCGGCCCTAATGATGAAACTTTGATGTTCTCCTGTAGTTTACTCTGATATAGTCGATCCACCTCTGAACAATTATTATTCTCCTTCTCATATTAAAGTTGACCTTTTAAAATGCCTAATTATCCTCTACAAATTTTTATCCTTTTCATAAAACAAAATAATAGTATAATAGTATTTTTTTTCTTTATTTTAATCTATTATAGACTTACATATAGACATATAAATAATATTTTTGAAGAAAGAGTGAGAAGTAGGAATCAAGCATATGAGTTAAATAAAATTACATCAGATATCACTTGGACCTACAACCCATTCGAAAATGACCCAAATATGAAGCCCTAACCTGATTTGGCCCAGGTTGTACGTATTTTAAAATTTTTGTTTTCACCTGTTCGCCACGTTTATTATTAACGGTATTTCAGTTTTCTTTTTTAATTTCGCTCTCTCTCTCTCTTCTTCTCATGCTTTCTACACAGAAACACAAAGGAAATCGTCCGCCAATGTTGCTCCCCCCCTCCCCCCGAGCTTTCTTTCTTATTTTGGGGTAATGTTTCCTTTCATTTTATGATTTTATCACTGTTTGATTTGTGGTAAATTTTTTTTTTTTTGCTTTTCTGATTTTGATTCTTTTTTTTTTTTTTTTACAATGTTGTTGTGCTTTCCTTTAGATTTTTTGTTCCTTCTATCTTCGTTCTTAGTTTAAGCTTGGCGTTTCAGTGTACATGCATTTTCATTTCGATTTTAAGGTATAGTTTGTTTATGAGTTTTGTTACAATGTGGGTTTTGATTTTGGGTAATCCTTTTCTCCACTTTTTAAAGCTTTGTGTTGTTAATTTGCTTCTGTTTTGTGTTCATAGCCTCTGTTTTCGTTTGATTTTTGTGTTTTTCTTTTTCTTTACTCTTGTTAAAGCTTTGTTTGTTTATTCCAGAAAATGCATTCGAAAATGTCTGCTTCTAAAAGTCGTTAGAAGGTTGCTAGTAAAGGGGTTAAGATTGAATAAGCTGATACATTGAGGGGCTTGCCCTCAACTCCTAATTTTGAAGCGAATGGGCATGTTTAGGTCCCCGCTGATGATGATTTTGAGTCTTCTGCTCCTACCAAAAAGTCGCAACAAGAAAGTAGTCGAATGACCCGTTTGAAGACAAAGAGTATTGCTACTCCTAATAAGAATGTTAGAAGAAGGAGCAAGAAATTCGGTCTATAGACTAGATGTCTACTTAGAGTAGAGTTCTTTATATTTTATGTTATGTACTTAGAATAGAGTTCTTTATATTTTATGTTATCTCCCCTTTGTAATCATTATATAAACACATCTAGTGGAATGAAATTATCATTCTACCAAAAATAATTATTCTACATGGTATCATTATGAGCCTTGATCCTAGGGCTTACATACCCCTAAACCTAGCGCTGCCGCCCCCCTCCACCTAGCGCCGCCGCAGTCTTCTTCTCCTTTTCAATGGCTGACGCCGCCGTTCCCCCCCAATTCCTCCCCAACCCTCATGACCCTAAAACACCACTCATCTCTGTCACAATCCCTGGTGCAAAACTCCATGGATCCAACTACATGGGGTGGAAGAAGCAAGTAGATACCCTTCTTCATGGTTTTGATCTCATTGGTTAGATTGACGGGACGAAACCGACGCCGACCACTACTCTAACCACAACTGCCACCACTGTTGCCGGTTCCGGGTCCTCCATCCCCAATCTGGCTTTTCTCTCCTGGTACCGTCAAGACAAGTTGTTACTATCTTCCATTCTTAGAAGCCTTGCGGAAGAAGTCACCTCCTTGGTGAATCCGGAGACCACCTCGAAGGCGGCATACGACATCTTGGAGACCACGTATTCCGCTCCTTCTCGAAGTAACATCAAAGAGGTTCGTGCTCGTCTCAAAAATACTGTTCAAGGCACATCCTCAATCACACAATATTTTCATGCAATTCGTACAATCAAGGATGAATTATTGTTATTGGGAAAGCCTCTTGATTTGAAAGATTTACTTGATAAAATCTTGGATGGTTTGGATCCTATTTACAAACATGTTTTGGATTCTGTAAATGCCCGAGATACACCTATTACTATTGATGCTTTGCAAGAAAAGTTGTTACATGAAGAGTTGAAACTTAAGCCGTTGGGGTCCTTGACGTTTTCGTCTCACCCTGTCTCCGCATTAGTGGCGG
>MCJB01020021.1:151838-164448 GCA_002018475.1 Nicotiana obtusifolia
ATTACCCATCTTACTACCCCTCCCCACACACCCAAACATAATGGTTTCAGTGAGCGCCGCCATCGACACATTGTCGAAACTGGACTTGCTCTCCTCTTCCATGCTTCCCTACCCTTGTCTTTTTGGCCTTATGCTTTTGAGACCGCTGTGTACCTCATAAATCGCCTTCTAACTCCTACTCTACATATGTCTTCTCCGTTCACCTGTCTTTTCCACCAGTCGCTTAACTACTCCAGGCTCCATGTTTTCGGGTGTTTATGCTATCCCTGGCTTCGTCCCTACTCCGCTCACAAGCTGGATCCACGCTCTATCCCTTGTGTCTTTTTGGGCTATTCAAAAACCCAGAGTGCATATCTTTGCCTTGACCCCACTACCTCTAGACTTTATGTCTCCCGTCATGTACAGTTTGATGAGTCGATCTTTCCTTACTCCTCTCTCATGTCCACTGACCTACACCCTCTACTGCTAACACATGGTGCCCCTCACACTATGTTCTTCCTCCTGTTGTTTCTCAGACTGTTACCTCTCCGGTTCAGTCTCCCCCATCCACCGCCTCTTCTTCCCCAGCATCCACCCCGCCACAGTCTCCACCTCCGCAACCACCACCACCATCTTCTCTTTCCACCCATCCTATGACCACCCGTGCCAAAAACAATATCCGCAAGCCTATCCAAAAACTCTCCCTCACAGCTCAGCTTCATCCTTCTCTTGAGCCTTCTACTGCCACTCAAGCCTTGAAGGATCCGAAATGGCGGGCTGCCATATCCGAGGAGTTTGAGGCGCTTGTGCTCAATGGTACATGGGAGTTGGTCCCTCCTGATGGTATTCAGAACTTAGTCGGCTGCAAGTGGGTTAACCGGACTAAGTATGTTTCTGATGGCAGTGTTGATCGGTATAAGGCTAGGTTAGTTGCCAAGGGCTTTCATCAACGCCCTGGTATTGACTATCAGGAGACTTTTAGTCCGGTTGTTAAGCCAGCCACCATTCGCTTGGTTCTTACCTTGGCAGTATCTCGAGGCTGGTCTCTCAGGCCGTTGGATGTCAACAATGCATTTCTACAGGGTCGTCTTTATCAGGATGTGTACATGGCTCAGCCTCAGGGATTTGTTGACACTGATCATCCGCACTATGTGTGTAAGCTGCATAAGGCTATCTATTGCCTTAAGCAGGCTCCCAGGGCTTGGTATTCAGAGTTGAGACAGTTTTTGTTGCCACGGGGTTTCGGAATTCCAAGGCTGATACCTCGTTGTTTCTCTTCGACCGGGCTGGTGTCTCTGTGTTCGTGCTGGTTTATGTTGATGATATAGTGGTTACTGGGTCTGATCCGGGTACAGTTGATCATTTTCTAGCTGAGTTGGCACGTCGTTTCTCTATCAAGGACCTTGGTACTCTGTCCTATTTTCTTGGAGTTGAGGTTCTACCGCACCGTGATGGTCTCCTACTATCTCAGCGGAAGTACATCCTTGATCTTCTGCATCGGACTCATATGGCTGATTCCAAGCCGGTACTTACTCCGCTAGCCACTGATCAGCCGTTGTCTCTCCTAGATGGCACAGCCCTGGATAACCCGACTGAGTATTGGACTGTTGTGGGTAGTCTGCAGTATTTGGCCCTCACTCGTCTTGACATTGCTTATGCCGTGAACAAGTTATCTCAGCTCATGCATAAGCCGACTACTGCTCATTGGGCAGCGGCGAAACGCCTGCTTCGTTACCTTTGTGGTATTATTGACCTTGGTTTACTTCTTTGTTGTGTTTCTTAGCCGTCCTTGTATTCCTTCTCTGATTCTGACTGATCCGGCAACAAGGATGATTATACCTCCACGAGTGCATATGTGGTCTATTTTGGTGGCTCCCCCATCTTTTGGGCCTCTCGGAAGCAGTGCACTGTTGCTCGCTCTTCCACCGAGGCCGAGTACCGATCTGTTGCCTCCACTGCTGCAAAGCTCCGCTGGTTGTTTTCTCTGTTGACTGAGCTTCGGGTGTTTCTCCCTGCTTGTCCTGTTATATACTGTGATAACGTGGGTGCTACGTACTTGTGTTCTAATCCTGTTTTTCACTCTCGGATGAAGCATATTGCCCTGGATTTTCACTTTATTCAGGAACAGGTTCAGCGTGGTATTCTACGTGTGACTCATGTTTCTGCAGCTGATCAGTTTGCTGATGCTCTGACGAAGCCGCTCTCTCGTGCTCCGTTTTTGCTTCTTCGGTCCAAGCTTGGACTTACCTACAACCGTCTAGCTTGAGGGGGCGTATGGACTAGATGTCTACTTAGAGTAGAGTTCTTTATATTTTATGTTATGTACTTTGAGTAGAGTTCTTTATATTTTATGTTATCTCCCCTTTGTAATCATTATATAAACACATCTAGTGGAATGAAATTATCATTCTACCAAAAATAATTATTCTACACGGTCGACCTGAAAATTTAAAGAAAATTTGAAATTTGATTTGGTTGATGAAGATGATGTTGGTCCCAATGTTAAGCAGAAAAAGAGAAAGATCGATGACAATGGTGAAAGTGGTCTTCATGACATATCAAAAAAATAAAGGATTGCTATTCGCCGCAAATTCAAGGAGTAAAAAGCTAAATTGAAGGTATTTCTTGTAGTGCTATTAATTTTATGCATCCTTATACAATTTCCTACAAAGTTATATACCTATTTATACATCTTTATATATGTACTGCTACACTGATTTATACATCTTTATGCAATTTTTCAGTATACGTTTATACAAATATTGAATATATGTGCTTCTTGATATTTATTTATTAATGATATTTTTTACTTTTGATTTCTTTCTTGTTGTTTTTTCATATACAAGGTTGGTGACTTTTATATACAATCAACTGATCATTTTCACAACAGGATTAGTTCCCATACAGAGACTGATATTGTCAGTATTTTGAAGTAATGTTTGACTGACACGTAACTTCAAATATTCCGTGATAGCTGTTTTGGCTACTTCTTGGACTTGCCTCAATTTAATATTCAAAATCAACTCAATCATTTTATACTATTAAGGGAAGTCGTCCCGGGGCGGGAAAGGAAATTGTGGGTTAAAATTAATAATCGTTTGTTGTATTTTGGTATTGGAGATTTTGCTACTATCACTAATTTGAAGTGTGTAGAAGATAACACTATTGTCTATGACAAACCAGATGTCAATAGATTGCTAAAAGAATATTTTCAGAAGATGGAAAATGGGCTATAATGAGGGGGCAGCTTCTTGATCACGCCATCGGACAAAGATACGATCAAGATGGCCTTGATGGTGTTTGTCCATCATTTCACATTCTCATATGCCAATAATCATGGTATCAACAAAGGTGATTTTGATATCATTAAAAGTGATCAATATCAGATGTATGCTTGGGGAAAAAAGTAATTTGAAAATATACTAAGGACAGTGAGAGACAGACAGTATGACTATTTGATAATGTATAGGCTCAGAGATTTGCCACTTGCGTAACAAATATAATTTTTTGAGTGTTGCTCTATGGTTGACAAGTATCTATATGTTCGCGTTGGCAAAAATGTATCACGCATTTTTAATTGCCAAGTCACTGAAACTCCAACATATGCGAATTTGACTAGCAGTGTGATCATGTCTAGCATCGACCAGGAAAACTTTTTGTACCATAACACATCGTCATATATAGTTTTAGTTTTTGTCTAAATATTTCTAATTATGAATATATTATAATTTTCTTACTTCCAATAATATAATTCAGTTCTTCTTACTATAGTTCAACTATAGGAACATTTCTCCTACAAGTGAAGAGATGTCAATGCTGAACATCACCGCGGTTTTTGAAGTTAGTGCCGATGATGTTGCATCAGGGAGGTGCTTGCCTTTCACACTGATTATTCAGTCTCTGCATCTCCACCTCGTCCTCACAATATGGATCAATAGTCTAAAAGACATCATCCTCAAAATACGAAGCAACACCCAAAACCGAGTTGTGATCCTTCCGCAAGCATTGATCAGTTGAATGCTGAAGTTATAAGTTGAGGGATGCCATTGGAAAGGTACTGTAGCTTTAACTTTTCTGTAGTTTTTAGGGTTTTTTTTTGTATAAACAAACTTTGTTGGTTATAAACATGGTTGTTGATTTGATTTTTGTTCTATTTTTTTGTATAGTTGACAGATACAGTTACGACACTCAACAGTTATGTAGTTTCTTCCTTTGAAAAAGTGTTATGTTTTCTAAATATTAAGGAAACCAAGCAAACAAGGGATGAGGTTCCTGATTCTACGGTAATGTTTTACTGATAAAACTACAACACTCAATATTTATGTCATCTCTAAATATGTTTTCTATTATTTTTTTAGGTTCGTCACTGTGTGTTTGATGACAATACATCTGGTCTCAGCGACCATGATGGCTATCAATATGCTGCTGCTCCTGACTTTGTCAAGCAAGTGCATCAAGAAAACACGCTAGCTGACCAATCAAATTTAGGTGTCACAGAAAATGAGGGAGTTACTGATGGTGTTAATCCTAGTATTCGTTCTGCATTTTAGTTTTTTGTTTGATTTTTCCTTTCTTTATTTTGAAAGTTTTTTTATTATTGGTTTTTCTCTGTCTAAGGGGGCAACAAGTGATGTTAAGGGCGATACATTTTGGGATGACTTTGTCGATGAATATTTAGCTACGCTACAGATGTCACATATTGTGCTTCGTAGACTACTCATCATAGAAGTAGAAGAGGATTACAATTTTCCTGAACAGTCAGTTCAACAGGAAATACCAAGAAAATATGCCAAATCTCCGTATTTATTAGTTTTTGATTTTGGGCATCAAGATCTGCGCACAATCTCATTTTTGATATCAATCATCATTTCACAATCAAAATTGATGCTTTTGATCCCTTGTCGCCCTTGGCCAAAGAATTTTGTGCGTTTGTCAATAATGGGATGGATACGAGGCGAAGATAGCTTCACTTTCTCTAAGCTTCATGTTTTTATTTTACACTTGACAAGGAAGGTAGTTCTTGATTACTTTTTATTTTTTGTGATTTGAACTGCGAAAAATATTTATCCGATGAAGTAAATAACCTTGCAGAAGCTTTTATTTTTGGCTCGTCATGTGACCACGACGGATTGGTTCCACACACTTGCATAATGTGGTCGACCTTTGATTGACACGGTATTTAATAACTTTCTGTCCTAATACTTTTTTTGTTGTTGCAAATCTTTACTGTTTGACACCCTTTAACTTTGTATAATCAAATGCAATATATAATCACTGTATAAAATTGTATAGGCTGTATAACCTTGTATAAATATGTATAACTTTGTATATTACAGTATAAATTTGTATATTAAAAAAATTTGCATCATATATTGAGTTTTTCTGTAGTACTTTGAATCATTTAGTAGTGATTGTTGTTTTTGTTTTATTTTTTTTGTCTCGGCACTTGGATGTCATCTTTTACTATTTGAGGAAAAATGGAATATATGGGCCAAATGCTGTCGCAAGGTTTAATACAATCGACTTTGCCTTTGGTAATACGATCAATTCACTGTATAAAGATTTCAAAGTGAAGCAAGATCCTTCTGTGATTCCTGATGGGCGTAAAATAAAAGAGTACATTAGATGCTTTTACTGTGATACGAATGTAGCATGGCACACTGTTGACCGCGTGTTATTCCCGATTTATGTCAAGCGTGGAAGAGCTAAATTGGGCCACTGGGTTTTGGGTTTGTTTACGTTCATAGATAGGTGCATCCACATCAATGACTCTAACCGTGGAGCTATTAACGAAAGACTTGCTTTGGAGCTGTGTTACCGTATGCAATTTTGATACCTTACTTCTTGAAGAGTTCTGATTTTTATGTCGAGAAGAAGGGAATTGATTGGAGCAGTGGTGCTTATATTGATAAATCCCATGTTGATGCTTTGCAGATTCATCTGGTTAATAACATGCCACAATAGATCAAATGGTAGGTTAATCTCAGTTGTTTTACTATTTACTATTCGTGCACCTATTTACAATAACGTACAGAGAATTTACTTTTTCTTGTTACAGTGATTGTGATGCTTTTGTTGCTGGATTTGGTGAGTATTTCATCCAGGGTAAGTGATTCACGTCCAATCCGCAATCAATGATGACCGGAAATGGTCGTTATAAGAATAGTACCCAAGAAGAGTTGGGGTTGATTTTCAAAGGGAGTTTAATATGGGTGCTAGAGTGTACACTTGATGAGAGTAAATGAAATCGCTCAATTGCGCTTTCAAACAAGGGGTTTTTTTTTCTACTTCTAAAATTAATACTAACAAGAGTAAACTAAGTAGAAGAAACTAGGAAGCGAGTAATTGTTTTTGTTGTTTTTATCAAATGGATAAAAGGTCTAAGGATGTAGCATTCGCCTAGGTGCTAACCTAATGGGTAAATCACGTTAATGTTTGTTTTAGTAGCCGGGGTGTATTAACTCTCAACTATAAATTACCTACTCAATACCTCTCGGTTATAGAGTGATTTTGCCCAAATTGGCTTTCTCAAGCCTAATTGGGTATTAATTTAAATAGTTGATATGAGCTCAAGTCGGGCTTTTCCTATCTCCAGTTCAAACCCTTTAATTAGACTAGCCAAAACCTTAACTAGCCTAGTTTCTTATTAGCCAAGTTTTCTTAGATTAAGTCCCTCTTTCTCAAGTGAGAACCAAGTCAAATATGCATGAATCAATGTCTGCAACCATTAATTCTAGAAATAATGCATGAACAAGGCTAAATAATAAACACCAATCATAAACAAGAATTAAATTAATCACCCATCAGGTTTACACACTAGGATTGGGTCACAACCCTAGAGAAAATCTAGCTACTCATGGTAGAAATTGAAGAAAATAAAGAAGATGAACTAATTAAAGCCATAACTAAGATTAAATTGATAAAACTACTAATTCCTAACTCAAAATAGTCAGAAATTAGCCAGTAAAATATAACAGCTACAGCTCAAACTACTACAAAACTTGCCCTAAAAAGTATTTTCTGTCTATTTATAGTGTCCCAAAATTCACTGACAAAAATACCCTTCAGGAGGTTCTACGACCACACAATTCCATGTGCGACCCGCACTTTTCTTGGCTCCAGCAAGTGTAGAGATTGTGCAGCTGCACAATTTCATCTGTAGCTGCACTTCAACTTCTGCGGCCGGACTTTTCCTTCTGCGTCTGCACTTTTGGAAAGGCTTTACAGTTGGCCATTTACACATTCTTAGATCTTTTTGATTCTTGTCAGTGCGACCATGTTTTGTTGCCGCATATTTGGTATGCAGACCGCACTTTTCTACAAATCTTTTGAGCTTCAGGTGCCATTTCTGCGGCCACGGAGGTATTCCTACGGACCACACTTTCTTCTGCGGCCGTAGAATTCCTTCTGTGGACCATACTTTCGCTTGCTATGCTCCTTCTTGTCTTTATGAGCTGGAAACATTTTTGAGTAAGAATTCTTTGTTAAGGTCCAATTCTCCAACATGCATGCAATTTGCACAATTTATTAGTTTTGGGAATAAGAATCAACACTTTCATACTAAAATTAAAGCAAGAAGGTACTAATAAGTCATTAAAATTCACACTTATTATAATGACCTGACCGGTTGTTTTGAGTATTTGCACTTCGTTTGGTAGTTTGAGGGCATGAGTAGCTCCGTATGATGTATTATGACTTGTGTGAATCGTCGGTTTTGATTTTCAGGTTATTCGGAATCGATTTGGAAAAATAAATTTTATGATTGAAGCTTTAAGTTGGAAGAATTGATCAAGTTTGACTTTTTAGTATTTGACCGTGGATTGGTGTTTTGATGGTTCAGTTAGGTGTGGATAGTAATTTTGGACTCGGGCGTATGCCCGGATTTTCATTTGGATGTTTCTAGAAGGTTTTTGGCGCAAATTGATGAAAGTTGAAAATTTGAAGGTTTGAAAATTTCATAAGTTTGACCGAGAGTTAACTTTGATGATATCGGATTCCAATTATTTTTGGGGAATTGGGATAGCTTTGTATGTTATTTCGGACTTGTATGCAAAATTTGGGTTCATTCCAGGTTGATTTGATATGTTTCGGCGCGAGTTTTGAAAGTCCAAAGTCCAAAGTTCAGTTAAGTTCGAATTGACGTTCAAGTCATCATTTCGATATTGTTATGTGTGATTTGAGGACTCGAGTAAGTCCATGTTATATTATGGGACTTGTTGGTATGTTCGGACAGGGTCCCGAGGGGCTCGAGTGAGTTTCGGATAGGTTTGGATTGTGTTGCGCTCGTTTTTTTATGCTTCGACATCGTTTCTTCAAGCATGAATGGTACCACATTAAGCAAATAAGCTCCAATATTTTTTTTATCGAAACATTAGATCCGTATCGTAATTTTGGAACTATAACAAGCAGAATCATCAAGTTTCGACATCGTATGAGGAATTTATGGTCATTTTACTAAGAATTGTGTTGCTAAATTTTTTAGATTAATTACGAAATTGTCACTGCATTCGTATTTAAAAATCTGCACTATTTGCAAATATTGAAACCAACATATCTCCTACATTATAAGCTCAAATGGAGTGATTCAAAAGCCTAACTTTGTCTGGAATTTTACAAGCAATCCGGTAGAGACATCAAAAGTGAGTTTTGGGATTGTTTAGCATGAGAAACGAGGCAGAAAAGCTGCACGGAAGCATATAAATTAAGGGTTTGTTCATTTGATCATATTTTGAGTTGGGGAGCTCGGATATGAACGATTTTTGAAGTAATTTTTACCACATGGATTGGGGTAAGTGTTCTTTACTCATTTTTGATTATATTTCATGAATCTATCTTCATTTTTGGATATTGGTTGATGATTTCAAAAGTGAAATTTTGGGGTTTTTGTCTAAAATTTCATAAAGTGAATTTTTGAGTTTTGAACATCGATTTGGAGTGGGATTTGAGTGAAACTAGTATGGTTGAACTCGTAATTGAATGATTTGTCGGATTTTATAAGTTTCATCGAGTTCCAAGGCGCGGGCCCGGGTTGGACTTTCTGGTTGATTTTGGGCTTTTGAGTAAAGATTCGACCTTTATCAATTGGAATTATTTTCTTAGGCTTTATTTGATGTATTTGAGTTGCTTTGGCTAGTTTCGAGCGGTTTCAAGGTCAGTATGGCATTTTTGGAGCATCGTTTGGCTTGCTCGGTGTTGGATTTGGCTTGTTCGAGGTAAGTAACACTTCTAAATTTGGTGCTGAAGGTATGAACACCGAATATACGTGATATGTGTTTGGAGTTGAGGTGACACACATCCTAGGTGACGGGCGTATTGGTGTGCACCGTGTGAATTGTGACTCGGTTATCTCTATGGTACCGTGTAGTCACCTAATCTTATTTGTATCCATGAAATCTCTACGACTAGGGTAATTGAGCTGTGATCCATGTTAGAAATCATGTCTAAGCTATATGATTAGGACCCACTAGGGTCATTTATGCTGTTGAGTTACCTGTTCATATCTCAGTCTCTGTTACAATTTATTGATACATCACATCATTATTTTTGGGCTGATTTTTCATCACATTGTGAGCACGAGAGACTTGAGAAATTGATGACTGAGTGAGGCCGAGGGCCTGTTTTGTGAGTGATATTTATCGGAGCGGGCTGCACGCCGTAGCATATTATTTTGATTTATGCCATGATTGGCTTATTATAGCGCTTGGACTGAAGGTGCCTCTCCGGAGTCTGTACACACCCCTAGTGAGTGCAGTACCTGCTGAATGATTGGGAGGATTGAGTGACTGTGAGGACTGAGTGGCTGTGAGGACTGAGTGGCTGTGAGGAGTGACTGGGAGGAATAAGTGAATTGATACTTTGAGAGTATGCATATGGTTTTATCACTGAGTTGCATCGCATTCGACATTCACACTTGACATCTAGGCATAGAGATGCATTCCTTTTGCTGTACGGTATCACGTCATTCATGACTTCTAAAACATATTGACATGTAGGCATAGAGATGTATTTTCCTCATCCCACTTGAAAATAAAACATTTACCTGTTGAAAGCTGTGGGAGTATTTCCAATTTTCAAACTTACTCATACTTTTGGTGTTTTTGGTGAAAGATTTGGGATTTATTGTTATACTTGAAAAGCATGCCTATTTTTTCATAACTGTGAATGAGCCGAGCATTATATCTCTGAGTTACTTCGTGTACCACATTTTACTATATTGTTATGCACTGTTGCTGGTTATTAAAGTTGGACTCTGACCCTTGTCCCAGCTCGTCACTACTTTCAACCTAAGGTTAGGTTTGTTATTAATTGAGTACACGGGGTCGGTGGTACTCATACTACACTTCTACACCTTGCGTGCAGATTTGGGTGCTGACGCTGCTGTGCATGACGGGAGCTAGCATTGAAGACGTACCTGCGCTCCGGTCATAGCTGCCTCTTGTTCATGGTAGCTCTAGGCTTATGAGAAATCTGTTTATCTATTATTCGGACAGATGATTTATTTATTTTTACACTAGCTTTGTAAACTCTAAATCTTAGAAGCTCATGATTTGTACTACCTGTCCTTGAAAAATGTATAAGATTCAGATATTTTCTTTTATTTATTTGTCTCATTAGGTTTCATTGAAATTTGATTGTTGTTAATTAGCTTACCTAGCAGGTTAGCTTAGGTGCCATCACAACTAGTTGGATTTGGGGTCGTGACACTTATCAACTCCCCCAAACATAAGTCTTTGCTTGTCTTCAAGGAAATACATTAGTTCCCACCTCCCCAAAGTGAAAGGTCATTTCAAAGAGTCAATTGTAAGTCATTCATACTCAGTTGGGACCAACAATTACCCACGATACTCATGCATTTTTGACAAGGTGACAAATCGCATATTATGCACATATAACTCTAATGTGACACTTGAGCTTCAAGAAATTGACTTCACTTTATCAAGGACTTTTGTTCTATCATGTCGATCATGGTGAACTCCAAGCTCTTCCTCCTCTACTTTTCATTTGCGAAGCTCACTTCAAGAATTAGCACTCAATCTTTAGATCAATGAAAGGTTCACCCTTCTCTCACAGAGGAATGTCACAAGTAAGGCTTCAAGTACCATAGCTTGCCCCTCATGTAGATCACCACTAATGTACGCTTACTCGTTCAAAATCAAGTTGGACTTCTCTCGGGTAGTAATGAAAGCTTTTGGACTGGGAGAGGATACTATATGGGATAAGTGATTACACCCTTCTTTAAGAACTCCACATTTTCATTTCTTGACTATTGACCAACTCTTAGAGGCATTTCCTTTTCTTGAGGGCTAGAGAGACTTGACATTACATTTGTTTTTGTTCATTCATTCTTTTCTCCCTTGATGCTCATACTAGAGATAGTTGCCTCCTTTTGATTTTATCAACCTTCCTTTTTATTCTCTTTTTTGGCATTTTCTTTTTGTTCTTTTCTTTTCTTGCCTTCTCTTTTCATAGAGATCATTCCTTTTCTCTTTTAAGTGCCTTGATACCTCTTTTAAATTCCTCAACTCTCCCCCAAACTTGTGCCTTAAGCCATTTATTTCATAAGAGTGTTAAGGAAGATCTGGGTGCCAAGAGAGGATTACAAACAAAGCGGGTAAAGGCCTGTAGCATGGTTACAGATAGAGAAAGGCTAAAGGCTCAAAGGGGTTAGCTAGGGATAACAAGCATTGGGTGGCAATAGAAAGCTCAGACGGGCCAAGGAAAGCCTACAATCATCTTCCAAACCAAGCAAACCTAGGATTTTGCCTTGAAACACATTCGGGGCAAGTTCTAGACCATTCACATAGATACTTGGACTAGCAACAAAAATCACCTTATCCCTCATAAATCTAGACCGTAATAGAGGATAGAGTCTAAAGCCTACAACAATCACAATCAAGTTAAAGGTCCCTATGGTCCAACAACCACTAAATGATTATCAAAGTCAACTCAAGAGTCTCAAATTCACTAACTAGAGCTATTTTTTTTTTTTTTTTCAAAAAACTTATTTCAAACCATAAGCACGCAGTTAAGTGTGTTGGTGCCAAATGAAGCATGAATAACTCTTTTTTAGATAATGACTTGATTAGGGATTTTATTCATTATTACTACAATTATTATTACCTCTACACAAAAACAAACTCATTCCCTTAAGAAAGTTGTCACATCATCCATCCTTGGGAAGAGTCACCCGGTTTACACAAAAGACCACCTTTGAAAAGAACCGTGGAATTAAGAAACCAAAAGCTTATTATCCATACTACTACAAAAAACATGAAAACTACTAACATAAAAAGAAGCTATTAACAAAAACAAAAATCAAATTAAACAAATAAAGAAGATAATGAAAGCAATAACTAACTAAAGATAGATAAAAATAAAAAGAAAGAGAATCATCCAATTATTACAATCCAAATGTGTCAAATGAATCATCAAATAAACTCCCCCCTCCTCCCCCAAATAAAAGTAAGCATTGTCCCTAATGCTTAACAAAATAAGAATTAAAGGAGAGAGGGCGAATAAACTCCCTAAACACCTTGGACATATCAGTGACCCCAGCAGCATCAATCCTGTTGGCTCAGCCAATTGAATATCATCATCATCGTCATCATACCTGGGAGTGGAGGGGGGGGGG
>MCJB01020021.1:164468-189809 GCA_002018475.1 Nicotiana obtusifolia
GGGGGGGGGGGGGGGGGGGGGGGTGGTGAACATCGCACGCACTACGTCCACTGTGTCGGCGACAAGAGATGGCTCCTCAAACTGGCCAGATGGAGCAACCTGTGTAGATGGATCTGGGGCGGTCTAGTCCAGATCAAGTAGCATATCAAATGGAAAACCCCAGTTGTAGCTAGCCAGGACACCTCAGCTCGTAGCACATACACTGACTTCTTGCTGGCTTGAGACTTCCTCATCTTCTTGACCTGTTGGGTCAAGCCCTCAATAACTGAACCATGATGCATCAGAGTGTCCCTAATTACCTTCTGGTTGTCTAGATCCTACGTAGCTTCTCATTAAACTCAATGGAGTCCTACGGTGCCTGTGTGGATGACTGACCTGCAACAGTACTAGATATCTCAGACAGCTTTGACATAGTTTCATGCATCCAATTGTTGAGACTCGCCAATATATGGGAGACTCGCAGAGCAAAAAGTGGGCCTGCAGGCATGGGCACTGGCCTCAGAATCGAAGTAGGGATTGCCCTAAGAGCTGTGGAAGGGACTATAGAAGGAGCTAAAGATGGAGCTGAAGATGGCGACTCAGGCATACCAGTTGCTGCACTGGTAGAGGGCTCAACTGATGTAGATGGAATATTAGTTGTGTCAGAAATTACCACTATTGGCTCATCAGACTCGCCGGCACTAGTAGAAGGCTGAGCACACTTCTTCGGGTTGCTCGGATCCTGCAGTGAGTACCACTCAAATGGCTTCTTAGGCTTTACCTTTGTATTAAAAGGCTTGGGCTCTTCCTTTGCATCTATGAGGTATTCTGTAATAGTGATGGGGTAGGGGTAAGCAGTGTTAGTCTGCTGCGCAACCAAAGAAATGTTGGCCGATATTAGCGCACCCATATCGATCGGGTACCCGGTCATGATAGAAGCCACTAGAACAGCACGTGGAACAGGCAAGTTGTTCTCATTCTAGCATGGTTCAAGCCTGTTACACACAATGGTTTGCCAACCTTTTGCCTCAAAGCTCAATGTACTCTGGAGAATAGGTACCCCAGTAGTAATCCATGGTGGAGGTGGAACCCCTGCCAAGATCTCAGCAAGCCATGGCCGGGCCTATTCTTTCAAGGCCAACTTCTCTAAGTACTCCGTTGGCTCCAAGTCCTCAAATCCCAAGAACGCATTCAACATGTGCTGACCAAAATTCACCTTGAGGTTGCGTGCTTGGAACCTTTGTCCCTTTGCAAATGTGTGAAATGTTGGCATAAAAGTCGCGAACAAGGTGCTCCTTAACTTCCACTACCTTCTCAGTAAAAAACATCCATCCCTTTCTTGTCTTGAACTACTCTAGAACTGCAGTGTTGTATCTATCAAGATACCTCAGCAAAAACTGTCGCTCATATGTCAATGACCTCAACGGTCACCACACCCGAAAATCAGTAAAGACAGGCAAGCTCACAAATCTATCATCCCATGCTTCCTTTTTCTTTGTCCGATCAACCTCGGTAGATGCACCTTATCCCCTTCTCCCATCATTTGGAATATCCTGTGCACCAAACATTGGAGTAGCTAACTCGGAAGCTTGGCTATCAGTTTTTGAACCCTCAGAAGTGCAGTGAGATGATGAAGGCACATCCTTAGGCTTAGAGTACCCCTGCAGCCTAGACTGCTAAGTTGTCTGCTCTTCCAATAGACATGGAGTTACCTTCAGAAGCCTCCCTAGTTGGGGCATAAGAACTAGATCCACAGAGGTCTGTACCCCTCCCTCTGCCTGCTGGAGCCCTCTTTCGAATAGTCTTTGGCACACTGAGGGGCAAGTCACCTCTGCCTCGACCCCTAGAAGACTCTCATGTACCCTTGGCAGTTTTACCGCAGCCTCGTGATCGAACCATTATCTATCAAAACAAAGAGGATTATTAGTTTTAAGTCAACATTCAACACAGTTAAGACTCATGTAAGCACGAGAGAACAATATGGACACAGTAGGGTTATAACAGGATGAACATGCTACAGAAAGTGGGATCTGCAGTCCACATTTTTCGGATGTGCTGCCGCAGAATGGGAGTGCAGACCGCATATTTTCATGTGCGGGACGCACTTCTGACAAGAAAGATCAGAGGCTCAGTCACCTCCTCTTTGAAGACAGTGCGATGGCCAAAACGCGGCAGTAGAATTCATCTGCGGTCCGTGGAATTATAAGTGTGATCCGCACTTTTGTCATTTGAAGAGACTATTCTCTGATAGCAGTGCGGAGCCAAGATTCGGCCTCACCAGGAATTCTGCGGTCCGCAAAATTAAAGCGTGACCGCAGAATGCACTAGCCTTCACCAGTTACCAAAATCAACTAACTGTGGACCACACAAATTCAAGTGCGGCCGCAGATTTCAAAATTTAACGAACATGTCTTTCTTTTAACATAGATTTTGCAAATACTAGTCCAAATCTACATGGAAACATGGTATACACATAACATTTGACTAACGTAACCCATTTTAGCATGTATTAACAACTACCAGTACAGATCTACCCTACATGGACACGTGAAAGAAATATAATAACAGATGTCCTAAAAAGAAGCTAAAAATTCAAAAATTAAAATAAAACAAAAGATTAACATGAAATGAGGCATACCAAATAAAGTGAGTGTACTAGATCGTGTGAGCAAAGATGGGTGTCTGTGTTTGACTGAAATAAGTCCTTAGTTATGCTTGTAAAATTGTAAAATGAATGCAAAACACCTACTTATACTCAGAGTTATTGAGAGGGTAAGGGGACGAAATCCAAGTGCGTCCGCACTGCTTCACCTTGGCAACAATTGTTTGTGTCGCTTCTGCGGTCCACACAATTTTGAGTGCCACCGCACAATTCCCCTTGTGGCCATAGATTAGCCCTGCACTAACAGGCTAAAACTTCAGAGAATTTGCAATTTAACATCTTGTTGAGCTTTTAGAAGTACGGTCTTCTTGCATGTAACACTTAACCCTGTAGCACACTTCAAATCAAGTTAGAAACTAAAAATAACACCTAACTACAATATAAAAAGGAAAAGAACTTGGGTTGCCTCCCAAGAAATGCCTGATTTAACGTCGCGGCATGACGCAATGTCTAAGCGTCTTTAAGTGAAGTAAATGACCACACCACGTGACTCTCTCCAACTTTACCCAAGTAGTGCTTCACCCGGTGACCATTGACTCAGAATATATCATTGTTCTTGCTCTTTAAATCCAGTGCACTGAAAGATGTCACACCAACTCCACTTGGACTTGAGCTTCCTGGGAAACATCCTCAACCTTGGGTTAAACAACAATACAAGATCACCCGCCTTTAACTCTTTGTTCCAAATGTACTTTTCATGAAGATATTTCATCTTTTCTTTGTACAAGGACGAGTTCTCATATGCATGATACCGGAACTCATCCAACTCATTCAAGTGTGCAACTCACAAGTTAGCAACTACATCCCAATCAAGATTCAACTTCGTTAGAGCCCACATGTCCTTGTGCTCAAGCTCCACTGGAAGATGACAAGCTTTCCCGAACACTAACCGGTATAGCGACATTCCGATAGGTGTTTTGTAAGCCGTCCGGTAAGCCCATAATGCATCATCAAGCTTCTTGGACCAATCCGTCCGATTAGCATTCACCGTTTTGGACAAGATACTCTATGTCTCCCGGTTGGAGACTTCCACTTGCCCGCTAGCTTGTGGTGATAAGGAGTCGTGATTTTGTGAGTAACACCATACTTGCTAAGTAAAGTGTCGAATGCCTTGTTGCAAAAATGTGACCCCCATCACCTATGATTGCACGTTGGAGTACCAAATCTTGTAAAAATATTCTTCTTCAAGAAGGCCACTACAGTTGTCGCCTCATTGTTGGGTAAGACGACGACCTCAACACATTTGGACACATAGTCCACCGCGACCAAGATGTAGGTGTTTCCACAAGAACTCACAAAAGGGCCCATAAAATCAATGCCCCAAACATCGAAAATATCAATCTCCAAGATGGTTGTGAGATGCATCTCATTTTTCTTTGAAATTCCACCGGTCAGTTGACATTCATCAGATCTTTTCACTAATTCACTTGCATCCTTGTAAAGAGTAGGCCAATAGAAATCACAAATAAGAGCTTTGGCTGTCGCTCTTACTCCACCATGATAACCACCATATGGCGAACAATAACAAGCACTAAGAATATTCCCTTGCTCTTCTTCCGGTACACACCTTCTAGTCACCCCATGTCTACAAATACGGAAAGGGTATGGTTCATCCCAATAATAATCTTGACAATATATTTTGGGCTTCTTCCTTTGGTTTGAAGAGAACTCATCCGGAATGATTCCACTCACAAGAAAATTTGCCAAGTCCGCAAACCACGTCACCTCTTTCATTGAAATTGTCAAAAGTTGCTCATCGTGGAAAGGGTCATTGATTTCATGGCCATCATGTGGCCTCCCCTTTTCCTCTAAACTAGATAAGTGGTCCGCCACCTGGTTTTCACTACCTTTACTATCTTGATATCAATATCAAATTCTTGCAACAAGAGTACCCATTTCATAGATCGAGCTTTAGAATCTTTTTTGCTCATAAGATAGCGAAGCGCCGCATGATCCATGTAGAAAATAGCTTTGGCATCCATCAAGTATGGGCGGAACTTCTCAATTGCAAACAAAATAACAAGGAGCTCGTTTTCCGTAAAGGTGTAATTGACTTGGGCACTATTCATGGTCTTACAAGCACAGTAAATTGGATGAAAAACTTTGTTAATACGTTGCCCCAAAACAGCCCCAAACCGCTACGTCACTTGCATCACATATGAGTTCAAAAGGCAAACTTCAATTTGGAGCGGTAACAATGGGAATGGTTGTCAACTTGAGATTCAATAGTTCAAAAGCCCTCGTAAAATCATCATTGAAATAGAACTTGGCATCCTTCTCAAGGAGCATACACAATGGGTTCACCACTTCAGAAAATCTTTGATAAAGCGCCGGTAGAAGCCCGCATGGCCTAAGAAGCTCCGCAAACCCTTCACCGAAGTTAGTGGTGGAAGCATAGAGATTACCTCAATCTTCACCTTGTCAACTTCAGTTCCGATCCTTCAGATTTTATGGAAAAGGACAAGGCCTTCCTCAACCATGAAATGACATTTCTCCCAATTGAGTACCAAATTGGTCTCCTCACATTTAGCGAACACTTTATCTAAATTTTCAAAAAAATCATCAAAGGAATCTCCGACCACCGAGAATTCATCCATGAAAACTTCAGGGTAGTCCTCCACCATGCTCGTGAAAATAGCCATCATACACCGTTGAAAAGTCGCCGGTGCATTGCATAAACCAAAAAGGCGTCCTCTTGAAAGAAAAAGTACCATAAGGACATGTAAAGATTTTTTTCTCTTGATCTTCCGGAGCAATAAGCATTTAGTTGTAGCCCGAATAACCATCAAGAAAACAATACAAAGCACGACAATCTGGCATTTGGTCTAAGAAAGGAAGTGGAAAGTAATCCTTCCTTGTGACTTTGTTGAGCTTACGATAATCCATACAGACCCTCCGACCGGTCACTGTTCTTGTAGGAATCAACTCATTCTTATTATTGATAACAATCATCATGCCCCCTTCTTTGGGTAGACAGCCCCGACATTTAACCACTTGATAATTCCTTATTGACCACTTCTTGCATAGCTTCATTGAGTCTTCTTTGATGTTCAATGGACAGTTTAGCACCATCCTCTAACTTGATCATATGCATGAAAAATGCAGGGCTTATACCTCAAATATCCGTAAAATTCCACCCAATAGCCTTCTTCCTCTTTTGCAACACCGCCAATATGGAATCAACCTGCACGTTAGTCAAACAAGAGTAAAGAATAGCTGTTAAAGTGGAACAAGGGCCAAGAAATTTATACCAAAGGTTTGAAGGCAATGGCTTCAACTCCAAAGTGGGTGGCTCTTCAATAGAAGGCTTTGTAGGAGGAGTCTTCCTATTCGCAAGATCCAAAGATAACTTCCGGGGTGTATAGATGTACGACCCCATTCCTTGCATTAAATTCACATACTCCATGAAACCAACCATCTCGTCATCATCAAAATTAGGCAAAACGGATTCCAACATATCACCAACATTGATTATAACACTTGTATCCTCAACAATAACATCGGTAACCAAATCCATAAAAGAACACACCTCATTGCTATTTGGTTGCCTCATAGACTTACACACATGGAATACTACCTTTTTATTACCAACCCAGAAAGTGAGTTCTCCGGCTCTGACATCACGTTGATCCTTATTCGTAGCAAGGAAAGGTATACCGAGAATGATAGGCACTTCATAATCAACTTCACAATCTAGGATAACAAAGTCCGCCAAAAGGATGAACTTATTAATCCAGACCAAAACATCCTTAATCACTCCCAACGGCCTCTTCATGGTACGATCGGCCATTTGCAACCTCATAGATGTAGGTCTTTATTGCCCATTTCCCAAAGTTTTGAAAATCGAATAGGGAATCAAATTAATACTCATCCCAAGATCACAAAGTGCTTTAACAAACTCGGTACTCCCAATTGTACAAGGAATCGTGAAAGCACTGGCATATCCAACTTAAGAGTCATTGAGTGAACAATTGCACTCACTTTATGAGTGACCTTGATAGTTTCAAAATTCACTGACCACTTCTTTGTGACAAGATCTTTCATAAACTTTGCATAACCGGGCATTTGTTCCAAAGCATCTACAATTTTTCTTGGCAAGTCATTAAGGATAGGGTGTTAGAGGCTTAGGCAATGGTGCATTAGCCTTTTGCACCACTGGCTCCGGTATGTCAATGATGTGCTCCCTATATGGGTTCACCTCTTCTTGAGTCTCTTCAACACTGTCATCAATGTCAATCCAAACCTCATCATTTTCCTGAACAACATTGTTTGGAGTTTCCTCCTCATGTACCACTTGGTCTTCATCCACAAGTCGTCTTTCACTTGAGGTGGGTGCAATCCCGCCTCTTCCACTTCTAGTGATAACTGCCATAGCATGCCCTGTATTGTTACCATCCTTTGGGTTCACTATCGTGTCACTTGGTAGTGTACCTTTAGGAAAAGAATTTAGAGCTTGAGAGATTTGCCCCATTTGAACTTCAAGATTACAGATTGATGTGTTGTGTGATGCAAGTTGGGCATCTGAATCAGCATTCTTTTTCATCATTTGCTTAAACATATTCTCAAACGACCCATCTTATTTTTTGAAGAACTCGAACCATGGGAAGGGTAGGCAGGTGGCTTGCTCGGTTGTTGATACATTGGGGGCCTTTGAAAACCTGACCCCGGTTGCCTTGCTTGTTTTCTCAACCACCTTGATTGTTGCCTACCCAATTTCCTTGGTTGTTTCCACTCAAATTTCCTTGATTGTTGTTCTTATGCCAATGCCCTTGATTGTTGGAACTCCAATTGCCTTGGTTATTTTGTGGTCTCCATTGTTGTTGATTGGAGCCTTCGAAGTTGTTTCTTTGCCCTTGAGAATTGTTCACATATTGAACTTCCTCTTCTTACTCATGATAAGAATCATCTTAATCACAACCACCATCATCTTGCCCATAATTCTCCACTCGGTTTAGCATTTGTGGACCCTTGGTCCTTTTCTTATTCACCAATACATTTACTTTCTCCATAGCCTGAACTTGCTTAGGAGCTTACACTTGATTAAGTTGGGCTTTTGCTAGTTGAGTCATGGTTGTTGCCAATTCGTCAATGGCTTGTCCTTGGTCTTGCAACTCTTTGTCGAGGTGTAACATATTGAGATCACCTTGTGGAATATTGGCTCGGGATTTCCAAGACGACGACATTTCCGTCATCTCATCAAGAATCTCATATGCTTCCGCATAAGGTATTGTCACAAAGTTGCCACCAACCAATTGATTGACCACACATTGGTTCATAGTGTTAATACCACAGTAGTAAGTTTGTTGGATCATGTTGTCAGTCATATCATTGTTCAGGCACTCTTTCACTATTGTCCTATACCTCTTCCAAATTTCATGCAAAGGTTCATTAGGCTCTTGCTTGAAAGTCATTCATCCCGAGGAATAGTCACTTGCCCGGGAGAGAAAAACTCAACAATAAACTTCACCTCCAATTCATCCCAAGTACGTATTGAATGATTCGGCAGACGTTCCAGCCAATCTAAACCTTTACCCCATAGAGAGAAGGGAAAAGCCTTAGTCTCAAAGCATCCTAAAAAATATTAGTCTGCTTGCTCCCCTAACAAGTATCTGCAAAGCCCTTCAAATGTATATAGGCATTTTGACTTGGCGCACCAGTGAAAAAGCCTCGTTGCTCTAGCAAAGTGAGCATCACATTAGTAATTTAAAAGTTGCCCGCCCTAATACGAGGGGGGATTATTGCACTAGCATAACCTTCAGGCAATATCCGGTGTTGTGTCGCTTGTGGTTGTGGTGGTGGTAGGGGTACGTTGTCTTGTTGACCTCGACCTCGACGATTTGGTTGTGGCACTTAAGGTACCTCATCGAGTTATTCCTCTTCGCCGTCCAAGTCTCCCAATGGCATATTTCTGAGCTCATTGTTCGCTATCTTATATCTACGATTTATTCAACAAGTTAGTAACTCGGAAGAAAAAAAAAGATATTTCAAGAACACACTCAAATATATAGCAAACAACGTTAAAACTTTCCGGAAACGGCACCAAAAATTGATCCACGTCTAATCCACACTCAATAGTGAGTGGAAACGGTCATTGGAAGAATAATGCCTAACAAAGTCAGGGTCGATTTTCTCAGAGAGTTTAATATGGGTGCTAGGGTGTACACTTGATGAGAGTAAATGAAATAGCTCAATTGCGCTTCCAAACAAGGGGTTTTGTTTTCTACTTCTAAAATTAACACTGACAAGATTAAACTATGTAGAAGAAACTAGGAACCAAGGAATAGTTTTTGTTATTTTTATCAAATGGGTAAAACGCCTAGGGATGTAACCTTCGCCTAGGTGCTAACCTAATGTGTAAATCACGTTAATGCTTGTTTTAGTGACTGGGGTGTATTATAGCTCTCAGCTCTAAATTACCCACTCAATATCTCTCGGTTCTAGAGTGATTTTGCCCAAATTGGCTTCCTCAAGCCCAATTGGGTATCATTCAAATAGTTTATATGAGCTCAAATTGGATTTTTCCTATCTCTAGTTCAAACCTTTTAATTAGATAGACTAAGTCACTCTTTCTCAAGTAAGAACCAAGTCAAACAGACATAAATCAATGTTTGCAACCATTAGTTCTAGAAATAGCACATGAACAATAATAAATGATAAACACCTAATCATAAACAAGCATTAAATTAATCACCCACAAGGTTTACACACTAGGGTTGGGTCACAACTCTAGAGAAAATCTAGCTACTCATGGTAGAAATAGAAAAATAAAGAAGAAGAACTAATTAAAGACTTAAATTGATTAAACTACTGATTCTTAACCCAAAATGGTCACTAATTATCCAAAAAAGTAAAATATAACGGCTACAACACAAACTATTACAAAACTTGCCCTTAAAAGTAGTGGCCCAAAATTCGGTGACTAGAATGCCCTTCTGGAGGTTCTGCGTCCGGACAATTTCATGTGCGGTCCGCAGTTTTCTTGGCTCCAGCAAGTGTAGAGATTCTGCAGCCGCACAATCCCATCTGCGGCTGCACTTTTCCTTCTGCGGCTGCACTTTTGGCAAGGCTTCACATTTGATCGTTTTGTACATTCTCTGAACTTTTTGAATTCTTGTCAGTGCGACCATGTTTTACGGCTACACATTTAGTATGCGGACCATACTTTTCTACAAGTTCTGAACTTTAAGTGTAATTTCTGCAGCCGTAGAGGTATTTTTGCGGACCGCACTTTCTTCTGCGGTTGCAAAATTCCTTCTGTTAATTGCACTTCAGCCTGCTGCACTCCTTCTTGCCTTTATGAGCTGGAACACTCCTTTTTGAGTTAGATTCTTCGTTAAGGTCCAATTCTCTAATATTCCTGCAATTTGCACAATTACATTAGTTTTGAGAATAAGAATCAACACTTTCGAACTAAAACTAAAGCAAGAAGGTACTAATAAGTGATTAAAATTCACACTTATCAGTAAGGAAATTCGAAAAGATAATTTTGACGTTGAAACACTTCACACCAGGTGGAGATCTCTGTTGTGGGATTATGGAAGGAAAAAACATAGTCCGATGCAATTAGTGGTGATGAGATACACTGGGACTTTCCAGGAAGAAGAAGAGGGGACGACCGAGAAGTAGTTTAGTTTTTTCATTTTAATGTAGTTATGCGATGTATCAGGAGTTGTTGACTAGTTTTGTCTAAGTAATATTTGCTACTTGTGAGATAACCTTAAAGGATATTGTGGCAGAATAGCGTAGTAGATCTTAGTACTTGTTTCGGTCGATTATCCCGGTCCCGATACTCCATAAAGATTTATCTGGACACTTTTAGCTATTAAAATACACTATTCTAAACCCTTTGATCCTGTGTATTGCTCAATCACGCTAATATTAATATTCACATCAAATAAAATATGTTACATCATTTTTTAGTCTTACAAAAAAAAAAAAAAAAAAAAAAGCCAAAATGGCCACCATTTCACCTTCTTCACATTCCAATACCACTGTAATATGTTCAGACCTTCCCATTAAAACCTCACCACTGAACAACTACAACTGAGATCCTAGCAATCATTAAAATCTGTTTTTTTTTTCTTCCAATCTCTACCTCATTAGAAACAAAGAATAGAGGGTTTTGTGAATATCCGCTATAATATTTTTGAGGGATTAAAAGTGGAAGAGGAAATAACTAAAGTTGCAGTCACTATAAAATTAAATAATTTTCACAAACCAAGCAAGATTTGGGTACCACACGCCATTAAATATCAGATTCATGCACTCTTTTTAGTATTTTGCGCCTGATTGATTTGATTGAACTACTAGGGTAATTTTATTTCTATTACAGAGGGGTGATATGGAAGAAAAAATTATGGTAGTTATCGGTGGTTTTCGAGCCGGTAATGGTTCGAACTTTTCTAGTGTGTTCTTCGCCATTGATTGTTCGAAGGTTTCAATTATAACCATTGATTGAATTTTCGACATGCTCAAATGATATTCCTAGTCTTCTTGATATTCTTTTGAACGAAGTTGCTGTTGAGAACATATGATTATTCTAACGATTTTGTCTAAGAAAATTTTGATGATTTTCGATATTAAATTATGATGAAAAGAAGAAGTTATGGAAATACCAGTAACTGGAAGAGAACATGGGTTCTTGGCTGGTCCTCTTTTTTTTCTTTTATCTTTTTTTTCTTATGTTAATCATTTTCTGCTGAATTATTGTATTTACGTTCTTTTTGCGTGTGTATCAATCATTTTATCCACCTCAGCATTATTTACGCCATATAAGCTACGTCAACGGTCAAAAAGGTTTAAAATAATATGTTTTAATTACTATAAGTGTCTAGATGAAATTCCATAAAGTACTAGGATCGGAATGACAAATCAAACATATACATGAGCTTATTAGGCTATTCTGCCGAATATTCTAGGTGAGTTTATTTTTGTGTGGTTTGTGATAGTCATTACACTTTGTGGCTGTGAATGAATTACAATTTAATGAATATTTCAGTGGCTTTTTTCTTTAATAAAGTATGTATATTCGTTATTGAGAAAATTTATTATTGTATAGTGTTGTGTGTATCTTCCACCCGTAATGTATTTTTTTCCATATATTTGTTTGACGCACAAATTGTGTCATTTTTGTAACCGATGAAGCAATTTCTTTTTATTTTTATTTTGTGCATTGTTGTAGTTTTGTTAGTGTTGCAGGGTTTATACATGTGTATATAATAATATACATAGTTATACAATTTTATACAAAGTTATACTCTCATTGATACATCTGTATACATACAATGATACTGATTGTTTGTAGTTCTGTTTTGCATTTGCACAATGTATCAATATATATCGTAACACGCTATTATTGGTAATTAAAATATGTATAATGAAACATATTCAACATAATTGCAACATATAGTGTAAAGTATAATTCTTTATTGACATTTACAATTCATTTTTTTGCGAAACTTAACTATTCAACATGGCAACATATATAATAGGAAGTATTATGTTTCCAACTGTTTATTTTGGTCGATTCCTACATGTTTTCTATTGTGACCACTTTGTCCACACATTGAAAAAACATGAAAACTCCCTCCTATACTCTTTCTCTAAAGACGGTTTAAGTCTTTTCTTTGGCCTTCCTGCATTTCTTCTCCCCTTTTGGTGGTAGGACCATATCTTCCAGCATCTTTGTTGGGATTACCCATGAACTCTAATATGGCATAGGAGTCACTGAAAATTCATAAGTTCTAAGGAGGTTAACATTCTTGTAGTTTATTGGGTTAAACAGTCGTAAAACCGGGTCGGAGACTACCGAAGTCAAAGCGCTTGAGCTGAAATCACGAAGTCAAACATGAGGATCGAAATCGGTTCAGAAAAGATCACACGATCGAGGATCGATCCTTATCCCTTACGCCTTGCCTCCGAACAGATCTTCATCTATATCTCTTTATGATGCTCGTACTGCTATTTTAGGAGTATTAAGTGTATTAAATCTCATAATAAATGAGGCCTTCTTTGTAATCCGTTGATAGCTTTTATTGTAACCTTTGCACTCACCCATGTAACCTTTGCACTTACCCATGTGAATTAAATATAGAGACTTCTAGGCTTCCCCAGGCGGGAAGATTGGTTTATAAGGGTGGAAGACACTCCCTTTTTGGGACACTTTTGGCCAGACGAGAAAATATACATGTTCTTCATCATCTTTTCTATTATCTTCTTTTTACAACTTCTTATTGAGTGCCAGTTTGATTACTCTATTTTTATCTCAATTCTAAGCCCATGAATTTCGCCTTTATTTAATAACGAAAGAATTTACAGATCCTTAAACCCGCTATAAATTCAATTGTTATCCAATATTAAGGGTAAACAGTAGTAAAAAGATACTGGCCAGGTTTTAGTTGATTGTTCTTGAAAATCGCCCAAGCATGCGGAAATGGAATTTCATCCATTTGAAATTTGCCGCAACTGCATGTTCCCTCTTCAAGGCATATTATGTTTCGCCAAGCACGGTATGTAACTGCTCCATAGTAGGCCTCACCTGTAAAAGTTTTTTTAAAAAAAAAAGTTAAAACATATTATACATTATTATACAGAGTTATACATCTTTATACAAATTGTAAAATGCAAGCCAGTGCCATGCATCATTATATTTAATTCATTTTACCATCATTTACTGCGATGCAATCCGATTTTCCCCAAGGATTTTGTCGGTACTTTTCGCCAAGCTCTATAGATGTCTTCTGTACTTTTTCTGTTTTTTTGTTCCAGTGTTGTAGCAAGTTTTTCATGTACCCTAACAATCGCATTATTGGTATCTCTCTAGCATGTTTGTTTGTTGCATTATTAACTCCGCAATATTGGAATCATAACCATCGACCTTTTCACTTTGGAGTGTGCCCTAGACTATCGTTCGTAGCCAATTTTGAACAAGTAAGGCTGCACCCTCAGATCAATTTTCCACATCTCTGTCATATGGTAGTATCGTGTAAGCTCTAGCTAAAGCGAAGAAGATATCCTTTAGTTGTTTATAATGTTTATTGAATATGCGCTTGATATTCTGCCACAAGTTAAACATGCAAATACAATGTGGAGCTTCTGGGTGTACAACTTTTGCTGTATTGAAGATGCTTTCATTTCTATCTAAAACTATACACATCCCTTCCCTAACACCAAAATTACCCTTTATCTGGACGAAGAACCACTCTCAAGATTTATTATTTTCTGAATCTATGATTGCATATGCAAATGGAAGGATTTTTCCTCTTTATACAAAGTAGATATTAGGATTTATACAATTATACAAATCTTATATACAGTTATAAAAAAACATACAATTTTATACATACTGCAACTCTTGTAAAAACAACAACTCTGAAAATCCTATTCGCATTTATACATGAAACTATAACTTATACAAACTACAATATCAAGGTAGATGCAGTCAACTCACCAGCTCCATCCGATGTGCAAGCACTCAATATGGTACCTTATATGCTGCGTAAAGGAAACTTCCGTAAACTACCCTTATCGGCCTGCTATGCTCCCAACCCTTGATAGATGCATATAACAAAACAAAGGCGTAAAGAAAGCATCTATCTTCTAATTTGTGCATCTTTGTAACCGTTCCTGGATTTGTATGCTCCAACATATATAAATACCTCGGAAACTCCTTACATGGATCACTTGTATCCCTTCTATCATTGCCATTGCTATCTCTTTAGCTCTCCATGCTTTCATGTAGCTCAATTCAACCCCGTGTTGCTTTTGTATGTCCTCTATTATATCATTTGGTGTGTAAACTATTTTTGGATTAATATACTTGTCCTTGACTACACTAGAAATTACACTAGAACTAGCTTGTCGTTGTGTTAAGTATCTTTCACCATAGTCGTATGTGTGATAATTATTGTAACTTCTCACCTTGAATATTTTTGCCTTGTATACGGCAGAAGATTTGAAACTCCATGCCCTATTGTCATCCACACACATAAGGTGATACCTAGGATTAAAGAACATTCAAGTTCTATATACACTTACATACAAATATATAACTAGATATATACTAATTTAAATACCTCAATATAAATATATACTACTTTATACACATTTATACTTATATAGAACTGAATATAGCATTCTAGTGCTAAATACACCTCTATACAAATATATATACTATATATATATTTATACATATATATAACAGAATATACAACTATTGCCATATCTTGTTGTGCTTGATCCCTTTACCTTGAATTGGAACCTCTCGTGAACAGCCAAATATTTTATCTCACTAACAATTGTCTCTTTATCTTTATAAACTTTATCCTCCTCAACTACTTCGTTTAGCATATTATCTATTATACCACAATTGGTGTTTTCAATAACTTCGGTATCAGGCATAATCTCTGTGCTATCAATTGTGGATGCATCATCGATAGCATTTACATGTTTGCCTTTATCTATACAACTGAAACTTGTCGCAACCAAACAACTGAAACTTGTAGCAACCAAATAATTATCATGAATCTCTTTCACAGTCACATACAATGGGTGTTGCACCCTATTTTACACTAGTCAAGATAGGTTTCAATTTGTGGTTTCTATGTTGTTGATGAAAGAGAGTTGCCACCTAATATTTAAAGGTATATTAGGATACCTATTTTATTACTATGTCATATTCTTTATTAGTCTGTCAACCGATGAGTTTATGGGTAAGAGTTCTTGTTCTTCTAAGGCGAAGGTGTTAGGAACCCCTTAAAATCTACCTGTGGTAGCTCCATAGGACTTAGACTAAGTTGGGGATCAATCATTTGTACTATGATTAATTACTATTAAAGACTACTTACTGTATACCTAATGGAGAGTATAAAAGCGATGTGAGACTTAAGAGGAGTGTGAGTTTATAAAGGAGTTTAAAGATATGTTGAGAGAGTTTTGAGATATGTATGTAAATGGACCATATTTGTAAAGCGTGTAAAGAAGGAGTTTGAGTTATAAAACACTTAGTTTAGAAGATGAGTGTAATTCTAAGCGGTGTTTGTGAAAGTGAGCCTATGATATACCTTAGTTTGAAGATCCTAAAGAAAAGATTATTTGCTGAAAATCCCTTAAGGTGATAGTTCTTGAAGTTCCAATTTTTTACCTTTTGAAGATGAACCTGAGGTCTGATTTCATTTGAAATAGAGCTGCTGTTTTGCTAAGTTCTAGGCTTTTTTTAAAAAAAAAATCTTTAAAAGGAAAAGAAAGGTGAGCGAAAACATAATAATTTCTGAGCAAATTATAATAAGTGAAATAAAGATCTACTACTAATTAACTCCCTTTTTTAATCCTACAATTGTTTAAGGTTTGCCTAAGTTTATATGATATTAAAGCATAAAAGAAAAGCATGTGGTCTAATATGTGAGTGTTTTATACATGAGATATAAAACAACAACAAAGACATAACAAATGCAACCAATAGTAAACTAAATTGGCAAACAGCGGTAGACTGAATTAACAGGACAGTAAACAATGATAAAGAAGTTGAGAGAAAGAGGATTGGACTTTGATGATTGGGCCTCAAGATGGCAAGCCCAACAGTAAAGAGACACGATTACAACTGATTTTGGGCTAGTCAAAAAAATGCAACAAGGCTGGAATTGGGCCTGAGTTCATCAGGAACTCAGCGGCCCAGGAAGATGTACATGTCAAAAAGAGGAAGAAAGTCATTAGATATATGTCATGACCCAATTCTCTTATAGGTCGTGATGGCGCCTAACGGTACCGCTAGGCAAGCCAACAGTAAACTAACTACGTGATTGTACCTTTTATTAGATTCCCAACCAATTAAACTTTCCTTAATTTAAAAGATTTAAGGACCAACTATTTTAGAATAAATAAAACGAGAGCGGCAGGGTGCAATCATAACCATGGAAATAATCCAAAATTACAAGTCTACTAGTGCGTGTGCCAAGACCTGGTATCACAAGTGTATGAGCAACTAGTAGAATATACAAAACTCTAACTACTGTCCGAAATAAAGTAGACAGAATTTAAATACAAAAGAGAGACTTTAGGGCTGCAGAACGGCTTGGGAAGCAACTCACCACTAGGTCTCGGGATATCTGGGATGCGCGCCGGTAGGACTGGCAGATCCACCTGCCTCAGATCCTGCACGGTCAGTGCAGAAGTGTAGCGTGAGTACATAAATAATATGTACCCAGTAAGTATCAAGCCTAACCTCGAAGAAGTAGTGACGAGGGGTCGACTTCAACACTTACTATGGGCTAACAATATGAATACAGGAATTTCTGAATAACTTGGGTAATATAAATAATAATAATAACTCAGTAACAAACGGGGACAAATAATTCTTTCACAAATTTAATAATTCCAAATAAATCATTTTCCTTACAAATCGTAACCTTACAAGCCACAATATAATATAAGGTATAATTGGGCACCAAATATTATTAAGCACGACTTATGCTGAGGTCGTACGGCCCGATCCAGAATGATGTGTACACTGCCGAGGGTCGAGCAGCATGAACCATAGATGCATCTTTCTACTACCGAGGCGTTCAGCCCACTCCACAAGAAGAGAAGATACTTTATAAGCACTTGACTTAACCGTTATTAAAGGCTAATACACAATGTAACACAAATTTCATTAACGGTCTTTTACGATTTCTAATATAATTTAGGCATTTTATTTAACAAGTAAGGTGAAAGCATTTTCAGGTAATTCATGATTTGGATCCTAAAGCTACCCGGACATAAGCATAATTCGTAGCAACCCACGGACTCTCATCACCTCGTGCTGACATAGCCCCCCACAATTAGAAACAACATTAATTTAAATCGCCTAGGAGGAGAATTCCTTCTTATAAGGTTAGACAAGAGATTTACCTCGTTGCAAAGCTCACTTCCCGGTCACAATTTCGCTCTAAAGCCTCAACACGGTGCTGAACAATCCAAAACTAGTCAAATATTGTATAATCCAATCAATATATGTTCAAAAGTTTATATTCTAACTATTAAAATGATTACCTAACCCCAATAAAAGGATTCCTAAAATTCATCCTCGGGCCCACGTGCCCGGATTCGGGAAAGTTTTGAAGAAAGTTGTTACCCATAACCGCACGAACTCAAATATGTAGTTTTTCCTCAATTCCATAACCATTTTCGTGGTTAAATCTCATTTTTATCAAAACCTAGGGTTATTCGCCTAAACCCATAATTTTCATAAATTTTTCATGTTAAATCTACCCATAATCTATGTATTAAACTCATATTGCATAGAAATTAGTTACCTCAATTAGCTAGGTGAAAGTCCCCCTTTTTGAAGCTCCAAAATCGCCCAAGTGTGCAATGAAATGAACCCAAAATAGCCTAAGTCCCATTTTAAAAAGGACCTCTCTGCCTACAGCGATTCCGCATCTGCGGTCGCTGGGCCACATCTGCGGCATCGCTTCTGCAGACCAAGGTCCGCTTATGCGGAAGTGCCTAAAGCTGGCTAATTTTGCTTCTGCGGCTACGCATCTGCGTCATGAAGTGGCTCCGCATCTGCGTGACGGGACTCATAGATGCGGTCTTCCCCTCAGCTGGACTCCTCGCTTCTGCGACCAGCGGTTTGCTTCTGCGAGATTGCTTCAGCGGTGAGTGCGTCGCACCTTTGACCTCATTCCGCTTTTGTGATAGTCTTCTTCGCACCTACACCTCTGCAGGTGCGGTCCCTTTGCCGCTTCTACAATCATCGTGCAGCTTGTGCTGCACTGCTTCTGCGGTCCATGGCTCGCTTTTGTGAGCTCTCATGCCCTTCGCAGGTGCGATTACACCAGAAGCTTGGTGCTTCAGCTGCCCTTCCAACTCCAAATAACCCCAATTGAAGGATTCTTAAAATTCATCCCTCAGCCTATGTGCCCGGATTCCGAAAATCTTCGAAGAATGTTGTTACCTATAACCTCACGAACTCAAATATATAGTTTTCACTTAATTCCATAATCATTTTCGTGGTTAAATATCATTTCTATCAAAACCTAGGGTTATTCACCTAAACCTATAATTTTCACAAATTTTTCATGTTAAATCTAATCATAATCTATGTATTAAACTCATATTGCATAGAAATTACTTACCTCAATTAGATAGGGGGAAGTCCCCCTCGTTGAAGCTCCAGAATCGTCCAAGTGTGCAATGAAATGAACCCAAACTAGCCTAAGTCTCGTTTTAAAAGGGCCACTCTGCCTCCAGCGATTCCACACCTGCGGTCCCTGGGCTGCATTTGCGGCATCGCTTATGCGGACCAAGGTCCTTTTTTGCGGAAGTGCCTAAGGTTGGCTGGTTTTGCTTCTGCAGCTACGCATCTGCGTGACGGGATTCGTAGATTCGGTCTTCCCCTCAGTTGGCCCCCTCGCTTCTGCGAGATCGCTTATGCGGTTAGTGTGTCGCACCTGTGACCCCATTCCGCTTTTGCAAAAGACTTCTTCGCACCTGCGCCTCTGCAGGTGCAGTCCCTTCGCCGCT
The DNA here is from genome assembly GCA_002018475.1 of Nicotiana obtusifolia. Lineage (NCBI taxonomy): Eukaryota > Viridiplantae > Streptophyta > Magnoliopsida > Solanales > Solanaceae > Nicotiana > Nicotiana obtusifolia. The sequence goes on from MCJB01020021.1 coordinate 183,613, forward strand.
TCTGCGATCATTGGGCAGCTTGTGCTGCGCCGCTTCTGCGGTCCATGGCTCGCTTCTGCAAGCTCGCACCTGCGGCTAGACCTCTGCAGGTGCGATTACACTAGAAGCCTTATGCTTCAGCTGCACTTCCAAGTCCAAATGAGTTCCACGCCTTGTACGATTAACACCCGAGGCCCTCGGGGCCCCGCCCATACATACCAACGAGTTTGAAATCATAAAACAAACTCGCTCGAACCATCGGAACGCATAAAACAATATCAAAGCTAAGAATCATCCTCCAAACCAAATTAAATCAACTTATGAACTTGGAGTTCTTCCAACTTACTACGAACGCGCCGAAACATACTTAAACTACTCAGAGTGACACCAAATTTTGCTCGCAAGTCTCGAATCACCATACATGACTATTCCCAGGCTCAAAATTCCAAACGGACCGCGATAATACCAAATCCTATTACAAACCAAATTTAAATGACTTAAAGACCTTCAAATTGCCAACTATCAATATTAAGCGCCGAAACGCTCCCGGGTCATCCAGAACCCGATTCGAACACACGCCCAAGTCCTAAATCACCATACAAACCTATTGAAACCGTTAAATCCTGATTCTAAGGTTGTTTACTAAAAATGTTGACCAAAGTCAAACTTACCCCTGTTTTGCAAAATCTTGAACTAACCATCCCCGCATGTCATAAAACAGTAAAAGCACATACGTGGAGTCTTATTTAGGAGAATGAGGATCTATAAGGAAAAATGACTGGTCGGGTCGTTATAATATATATTCAGCATATTCTAATAACAAATCACATTATGATGCATGTAACAGGTACACAAACACATAATTGAAACATGAATATGATTAATGTAGTGGGAAAATTATATATTAATGCGGTGGCTTTACTTAGCAAATAGTCTACATTGGAAACCTTTCGTTGTCATTAAACATTAAACCCTTAAAGAACTGAATGTGTCAATGAATTAAGGGCTAAGGAGGGAGCCCCACTCGAGGTTGATGTTTCCTTTGGATCCCCCGACACTTCAAAGTTCCCGAAGGACTCAATGCTTGTGCCAGGGAGCGCAGCCCAACCTAGAGTCGAACTCTACTCCCAAATACCCTTAAACACAAACAACAAGTTTTCCCTACGGGTTTAAGTGTTAATGAGGCCCTTCGAATGTAAACAAAATACTAGAGTATTACCTAACACAAAATATATACTTTTTCTCTTAATAAAGTAATACAAGAGAACACAGATTACCCTTGACACTAAATAAAGAATACATATCAAGCAAACCTAAAGGGGGCTGACTACAGAACACATATAGATAAAAAGAAGAAGTTTCATATCATACTGTTGCAGGAGTAAGTCATTAAGGAAAATCATATTCAAAGAGAAAAATGGGCAATCGGAACTCATATAGACAGCAGCACAAGAGATGCAGATACCCCTGCCTTGGCAAACTTAATTGAGAACTACTTAGTTTGTCATTAACACATGCAGGGATTAGTAACACTACTTAACACCTTAAATATCATTAATAAATATTCATACAAACAGTCATGGTCCGCTATTGTTACAGAGGGGTTATCAAGGATATCAGGAATATGATTAAACTCTCAACATGACCACAAATTTATAGATTTAAACATGGAATTCCTAAGGCCTCAACAGGGTCATGCTTCTAACAGTATTAGCAGGTCATCATGTTCGGACAATATCAACAAATAGACTTCATAAGGTTTGAGAGTCAAATTCTTTTTCAGATTAACAATAAGGAGAATGAATGAGCATAATTCATGATAGAACATGGTGGTACAGAGTTAAGAAGAGATATTAGTAACATTCAGTCAACTGTACGTAGGAAAAGTAAATGAGATAGTTACCTCATATAAGTATAGGAGCTTTACACATTTCATATTAAACATGTCAATGAAGAAAGGAAATGGAAACATTGTATCAAAAAAAGAGTTCAACTAAAACATAAGTCTAGCTTAATATGTAAGTATGAAGTGATCAAGCTTCTGTTTCCAAAAGTGTCACTTGATTATAACATAGTGCCTAAGTCCTATTTTCATGGAAGATAAGTAATTGATAGATGCATGCAAGCTTTACCAAATTAGCAGTGGCTCAAAAAAATTGAGGACAAGGATATATTGCACAAGTTTTGTATTACACATGTATATGAAGATTTCAACCAATCATGGGACAAAGGTTTACCTTAATAGGATGTGTACGAAAAGGTTCATGGAAAGAAGACATCTTAACTCAGACAAGATAGCTTCCTACAAATGCATCCAGCAATTAGGTGTGACCATGACAAGGTCATGGTGATAGTCTAGAAACTACCCTCAGAGCTAGCAGATACAGATATAGAAGAGGAGAGCCTCTAAAAATATTTAGGTTTTTTCACCTTAGTTAAGTGATATGAACTTATTGAACTTTCAGGTTTATCTCAATTAGGATTATCAAATAATGAACTCAACCATATGACAAATAAGGTGGAAGGAACAATATGAAGATTATAACAGAATTATTAGTGAAGGGAAAAAACATGAAATTTAGGTAAGCATGATTGGTTTAACAATAATAATAACTAAACAAAGTAAAAGACCACAACAATAGCTCAGAAAATAGTCTGACAAACACAGGCAAAGAAGAAAGCATTTAGACACTTTAAGTTCAAGCTCAAGGTTAAAAGACAGGGAATACAAGTTTAAACGATTTCAGGTTTCATCTTAGTTATAATTATCATATAGCAAACTCAACTTCCAAGCTCATAAAAATTATAGAGGTGCAACAAGACAGAGATGAGCTTATTGCAAGTCAATGAGAATTATGAAGTTCATATTGAACATAAACACATAAGAACCATGGAGACTGTTGGAAAACTCATAACAAAGATCAACAAGTATCAATTATGATTTAATCAGCTATAATCTAAAGACTCATGACAAGCTAACCATAAGAAGTCATTAAACTAACAAAGCATAAATATGAAACATGTCAAACACATAAAGAATAAGTATAATCTATAGAACCTATCTCGGTATACCCATGTCATTCAAAGAGACGAACAAAAGATAAAAAGTGAAAGAGAGGTGCTGACCTTTTTGAGGGCAACACACCAAACAAACTCTTTTTGTTGCTTAAAATCCTAGAACCCTCAAGTTTAAATCAGCAATAAAACTCTATAAAAGAGGGAAAACAGTGAGAAAACTAAGACTCGAAAACCCTAAATTTCTTATTGTCTTTTGTGAGTGTGAGTTCATATCCGTCTATTGGGTGAGAGCATTGAAGACCCCTTTTTATAGGGCCATTTAAGGCCTTAGGGTTTTAACAGATTCAAAACTTGTGAGTAGAAGGTGACAATGGATTGATGATGTGATCATAGTCACGTAAAATCAGAGAACAAAGGGAGAATCGTTGAAGATGTTTTACCTAGTCATGTGAAGATTAGGGATGATCGTTGAAATCAAAACCACAAGATAAAGCTCCAATGTCTAGAGGTCACTGCGTTTGACCTCTGGACCTCGAATAACCTGATGAAACACTGAGAAAACCTCATGCATGCTCCAATTTGACGGTGTACAAGAGAAATCAGGGGATTTAAAGTTTCATTCTTTGGTCTAGGGTTCGAATTTGGGTATTGGAATTTTGGATGATGAGACGGGAAAGAGTCGGCGAGAATCGCGGATAGAGAAGGCAAAGAGGATGATTCTCTATTCAATTTGTAGCCATGCACAAATTTGTGCAAGGTCTATGACTGATTTGGTCATGGCAAGTTGAGAGAAGGGAGAGAGAAAGAGGAAAGAAGGCCGGCTGGGCAGGGGGGAAATGATTTTTAGGGTTTGGGTATTGGGGTTGGTCTTTGAGGTTAAGGATGGGAGATAGGATCTGGGTCGTTAATTATTTAGATCAACGGCCTTGATAATTCAGGGATTAAAAGATTTTAAAGCGAAAATGCGAGGGCCATTGGATCTTCTTGTTTCAACGGCTGAGATTAGATCCGATGTGGCATTTAAAATTAAAGAAAAATTGTGAGATAAAACGAGGGCCTTGATCTGTAGGACTAACGACCCAGATTGATTGTGTTTCTTTGTGAGTGGGATTAGAGAGTGACATGGCGTGCTTTCATTGGCTGAAAGAGGATGGCGGGGATCGCCAACTTGGAATGAGATGGGTGTTTGGACTGGGTCAGGTCCGAATTGGGCCTTGTATTTGGGCTAAAATAATTTAAGAAATGATCATCTTGTGTTTCATTGAGGAATTGCAATTGTAGCCTTTTGTCTTTTACCCTTTTGAGATTAATTTAAATAAACTTAATTATTTTCAATAAAATTTAGTAGAAATAATAATTGTTAAATACTACTAATTAGTGTAATTAATTGATTATTTGTAAAACTACTTCGCCAGGACATTAAGTTTGAATTATTAACATAGTAGACTAATTAACTAAAAATTTAAGAAATTATTTATTAAATTAATTATAAAGCCTTCGCATAGAATTATTTTTATAATCCTATAATAGAAAATATATTTGTAGTTACATAATACTAGTACCGAATGATTTGTAAAATAGAAAATATATTTGGAAATGAGTATTTATTGATTAAAAATATTTTCAAAGCATTTATTGTAAATTATTAAGTAAAAATACATTAATTTTAAAAGGGAGGGTCAAAATTGACCGTCAACAACTGCCCCTTTTTGACCGTAGATGAAGAAAGAGTTTTCGGTTAAAGAAATTTAACCAAAGCCAATTTTGTCTCGACTTTAGGCAGGTATTGCAGGAAATTAAAATTGTGAATTTGTGGGATTCAATTGAGGAAGAATCTAGAATGATTTGGGGATATTTGGCTTAATTCTGGCTTTGAATTGCTTACATACCTCGGGCTTAACGAAGATTAGGCCTCATGTAGTTCTGGAGTAGGGATTTTGGGGAAGCGACACTCGCAGGAATTGCCCCAGTATCATATTGTGACAATACGGCGAGATGAAAGATTGATCACTCATGGTAGCTTGAATTTTGCGGCCTGATTTGAATGATTCGAAGTTTAGAGCTCGCTGATCGTCTTGAGCTGGGATCTTGGGCCCGCTACTGGGTTTGCTGTCTCTAAAGCGTTGTAGTTCGGTCTACTGCTAAGAATTGTTCCACGCTGCGGTGTTTGTTCCTGCAAAACAAATGAAAACACACACACCAATTCATTATAATGCAGAATATATTAAGATGCTTTGTAAATGATGCAGGAATGTTGATGTCTAGCTGCTGGCGAGCCGTTATTCGAGATTGGGATGATGGGATATTTGATCTCGACTCGATTTGTTAGTCAGGCTGTGTATCGTTCTGCAGCTGTCGGAGCATTTGAAAATTTTCAACGCTTGTTGGGAGAGCTTGATTTGTAAAGTGCATCTCTGCTTGTTGGGAGAGCTTTGCACTGAGAAATGTCTCCACTTGTTGGGAGAGCTTGATTTGTAGAGTGCGTTTCTGTTTGTTGGGAGAACTTTGCATTGAAATGTAAAGGTATCCTCTACTCTGGAGTGATTGATAAAAACCCTAATCATGCCTAAAGCTGCACGAACAAATCATTAAAACATTCAGAATAATAGCGAAGTAAAATATAAGCATGTCCAGGAGATACTCTTGACTGTGAAGCTAGGTTGCGGCCATCGATTGGCAGAATGAGGTTTACGATTGTCTATTCCGGCATCAGTGATTGACGGAGCGGTGTTGTGGATTGCTTTTTGTTGGCGAAGTTTGTAGTTTGCTATATACAAGGTTCCACTTGGCGAAGCCGACGTTCGATTTGTGCAAGGCATTCCGATTGAGTGAGCTAACAGTTTCCTATATACAGGAATTTGATTGGCGAAGTAGACGTTCGATTTGTACAGGGTGCTTCGATTAATTGAGTAGGTGGTTTGCTATATATAGGGCTTCGATTGGCGAAGCCGGCGTTCGTTTTGTACAAGATGCTCGGATTAGGTGAGCAGACGGTTTGCTATTTATTAATATACGTATCGGCTGTGTGATTTTGAGGCACCTTAGGAAATTCAAGAGTTAGCTTTAGCTATGCTCGAAAATTTTTAAGTAAAAGGGAGGAGAGATAATCTTAGGTAAGTGGCGGGTCCTTCATTTGCCGCAGTGTGGTCTCAGCAATTCTTTACTCCCTGTTGACCCTACACTCAAAGAAAATTCTTGGG
>MCJB01020021.1:189829-232224 GCA_002018475.1 Nicotiana obtusifolia
GGGAGGGGGGAGTTGGTTCGCATCGACCATGGTGTTAATTTTCCCCAGTCTTTGACATGATTGTGCCACGATGTTCGGTAGATGGAATAGATTACTTTATATATATATATATATTTAGAAAAAATTTGAAAATACTTGTTTCTTTTAAGGGAAATGCCATCGTTCCACATTATGACATGTTACGAAAAGTTCTCCACAGACAAACGTATCCCTTCGAGAACTTCGTCCCATCGCTGTCGATCTTCTGTGACGTCTCTGACAACGTAGCTACTTGCTATTGTGACTGCGTCCTAATTAGAGCTAAGAGATTACAGAGGTTTCCTAGACCGAACCCTTTCAGGTTGCCTACGTATCTAAAATGGAATCAGGTCTGAACGTAGTTCATGAGATGATAATGAAATGTGATGAAATGACCGAGCTTAACTCGGGCAGCCTACGTATCCAAAATGGAATCAGGTCGGAATATAGTTTAATTACAACAGATGCAAAATGATGAGATTAATAAATGAAAATGAACGAGTATGACTCAGACAGCCTACGTATCCAAGTGAAATCAGGCCAGAACGTAGTTCAATTACAAAAAATGACTGAATCTGATGAGGATTACCTACGTATTCCTTTTTGAGGAAATCAAGTCGGCGTAGTTCCTGAACAACTTACAAAAATGATATTTGGTTTTTCTACCACGAGAGAAAGGGGGAGAGAAACCGAACCCTACGTAGGTTGCCTACGTATCCTTCTATGGGAAGTTAGGTTGAACGTAGTTCTGTTACATAAAAAACCCTAACTCTATCTGTCTTCAGGCGTAATATCTCTTGATTGCATCCTAGTTGATAGGCTTCGTGCTGACTCTTCCATCTATTTTTGCTAAGATTATAACTCTACCAGACAATGCTCTGTGGACCACGCAAGGACCTTGCTAGTCTGGTACAAACTTCCCTTTAGCTTCTTCTTGATGGGGAAAGATTTTCTTCAGAACCAACTGCCCTGGTGTGAATTGGCGAGGCCATCCTGTTATGGTATAGCTGTCTATGACACACGGCATCCATTCTTTTCTCATCAATGAGCATGAGTTGTTCTTGCCTAACTCGTGTCCACTCTGCATCATCTAATTTTTCTTCTTGAATGACTCTTAAGGACGATATCTCGACTTCTACGGGTATCACTGCTTCAGTGTCATATACCAACATGTATGGTGTTTCCCTAGTAGATGTTCTCGTGGTAGTCCGGTAACCTAATAAAGCAAAAGGTAATGTCTTGTGCCATTGTCTGTGATTGTCCACTATCTTTCCCGAGAATCCTCTTGATATTAATGTTAGTTGCCTCGACTGTCCCATTCATTTGTGGTCTGTAGGATGTGGAATTGCGGTGGACGATCTGAACTTCTCGAAGATTTCTCTCATGAGGTCGCTATAGAGGTTAACGACATTGTCAGTGATGATGGACTCTGGTATCCCATATCTGCAAACGATGTTGTTCTGGACAAAATCCACCACTACCTTCTTTGTGACGGCCTTGTAAGTAGATGCCTCGACCCACTTGGTGAAATAGTCGATAGCTACCAAGATGAAAAAATGTCTGTTTGACGCTGCAGGCTCTATGGGTCCTATCACATCCATGCCCCATGCAGCGAAAGTCCAAGGTGAAACCATTACATTTAACTCATTTAGTAGAACCCTGATGAAATCTCCGTGAATCTGACACTAGTGACACTTTTGCACGTAGCGGATATTGTTGCTTTCCATAGTCATCCAAAAATATCCAGCTCTCAAAATCTTCTTAGCTAACGTGAACCCATTCATGTGGGGTACGCACGTCTCTGCATGTATTTCTTCCAGCAGTCTATTTGTTTCGACAGCTTCTACACATCTCAACAAACCTAAGTTTGGGTCTTCCTGTACAAGACTTCTCCGTTGAGGAAAACATGGTTTGCTAATCTCCTAAGAGATCGCTTTAGACCATTAGTAGCATCTTCTCGGTACTCCTAGGTCGCAAGGAACTTCTTGATGTCGTGATACCAAGGTTTACCATTTGGTTTTTCATTCACATGGAAGCAGTAGGCAAGTTGATCCTTGATTTCTATCTCGATGGGGACGATGTAGTCTTGTTTGGATGCTGAATCATAGATGATAAGGTCTCAAGGGCGTCGGCGAACTCATTCTGAATTCTGGGGACGTGCTTGAACTCAATCTTTGTGAACTTCTTGCACAGCTCCTTCACGCAGTGCAGGTATGGCAGTATCTTGACATTCTTAGTGGACCATTCTCTTTAGACTTGGTGTATCAGCTAATCGGAATCTCCTATGACCGAAAGTTCTTTGATGTTCATGTCGATTGCCATTCTGATTCCAAGGATGCATGCCTCGTATTCAACCATATTATTGGTACAAGGAAATCTTATTTTTACCGATGCCGGATAGTGTTGTCAAGATTTCGAAATTAGGACTACCTCAATCCTTACTCCTTTGAATTTTGCTACTCCATCGAAAAACATTCTCCATCCAGAGTATAATTCTGCAATATATTCCCCGGCAAATATTACTTCTTCATCGGGGAAATACGTCGTAAGTGGTTCATCATCCCTATCCACTGGATTCTCGGCGAGGTGGTAGGCTAAAACTTGTCCTTTGATAGCCTTCTGACTTATGTACACAATATCAAATTTGCTGCGGAGAATTTGCCATTTAGCTAGCTTTCCGGTAGGCATTGGCTTCTAAAAAATGTACTTGAGCGGGTTGAGTCGACTTATCAGATGCGTGGTGTATGCCGACATGTAATGCCTTAGCTTCTGAGCAATCCATGTCAGAGCACAACAAGTGCATTCTATCAAAGTGCACTTGGCCTCATATAGTGTGAATTTCTTGCTTTAAGTAGTAGATGGCCTGCTCCTTTCTCCCAGTTTCATCATGCTGCCCCAATACGTAGCTGAAGGCATTGTCCAAGACTAACAAATAGAGCAACAATAGAATCTCTAGTTTCGGGGGAACCAGCACTGGTGGGTTTGAAAGGTACTCTTTGATTTTGTTGAAGGCTTTCTGGCACTCCTCCATCCATTTCATGGCAGCATCCTTCTTTAGCAGCTTAAAAATTGGTTCATAAATTATCGTGGGTTGGGCTATGAAGCGACTGATGTAATTCAATATTTCCAAGAAACTCATGGCATGTTTCTTGCTCTTTGGTGGTGGTAATTCCTAGATGGCCTTGATTTTTTATGGGTCCAACTCCATCCCCTTCCTGCTTATAACAAAACACAATAGTTTTCTTGCGGGGACTCCGAACGCGCTCTTTGCTGGATTCAATTTCAAACTATACCTTCGCAGGCATTCGAAAAATTTACTCAAGTCATCCAAGTGCTCTGAGCTCTTTCGAGATTTTATGATGACACTATCCACATACACTTCGATCTCCTTATGAATCATGTCATGAAAGAGCGTTGTCATGGCCTTCATGTAGGTGGCGTCGGCGTTCTTGAGACCGAACGACATAATCCTATAACAGTAGACTCCCCAAGGTGTGGTGAAAGCTGTCTTCTCTGCGTCTTCCTCATGCATTAAGATTTGGTGGTATCTAGCGAGACAATCCACAAACGACTGCAGTTCATGCATAGCACAGTTGTCGATGAGGATGTGGATATTTGGCAGGGGGAAATCGTCCTTTGGACTAGCTTTGTTGGGATCTCGGTAATCCACACATATTCTGATCTTCCCGTCCTTTATGGGTATTGGGACAATGTTTTCCAACCATCTTAGATAGTTGGTGACAATTACTACATTTCCTTCTATCTGTTTGGTCGCATCTTCCTTTATCCTAAGACTTAAATCAGGTTTGAACTTCTTGGGCTTCTGCTTAACCGACGGTCTGGCAGGGTCAGTTGGTAGTCGATGCGAGACAATGTTGGTGCTTAATCCTGGCATGTCATCATAGGATCATGCGAACATGTCGACGTATTGTTAGAGGAGCTCAATCATTATTTCCTTCTGCTCGACTTCTAGGTGAATGCTGATTCTGGTTTCCTTCACGTCTTCTTCACTTCCAAGAATGACTACTTCTGTTTCTTCGAGGTTGGGATTCTTCTGACTCTCCAGCTATTCGATCTCCTGCGAGAGATTGTCTAGCATCATACTCTCGCCATATTCCTCGTAATCCCGGTAATTGTGCTCAGCAGTTTCGTTACATGTCATAATCATGGAACGTAGTTTTTATTGGTTTGATTATTGAAAAGGAAAGCTAGGTATAAATAAAGCAATAACATAAAGTTGTGATATTTAGGAAAAAGATTCTTTTTAGTTCATCAAAAGGGGAACGTCTTAAGCGTTCACAAAAGGTAAATAACTAAATAGTACAGACACGGTACATGCCTTAGTTGACCGTGCTCTTTCAAAAGAAAACTGTTATAGTTCCATACTACCAAGACTCCCCGCGAACCCAAGATAGACTGGCTATCTAATTCTGCAATCTTCCCCTGGTTTGGCATCCTTGATAGTCGGTATCTTGATGTCAGTTCCTTCATAGCATTCCTCAATCATATTTACGAACAGCTTTCCCATCCGGTTGATGATTTCATCTTCAGGTTTTTGAACTCTATCCTAGACTTGCAACATGCTCTGGCATAAAAACCTATTTCCTGGAGCTAACAGTACGAGCTTTCCCTTCCGGAGGCTGATAACATATGCCAACTCTTCCTTTCTGCCCATTATGTTTAATTGGCTCTATGATTCCATCTGACTTGGCTCTTAACCTTATTCCTTGCATGTATCCATATTTAATCATCTCCCTCATGGCCATCTTAGATCTATATGGCGATTGCATTTCCAAATTTTGTTCAGTCTTCTCCACCTCAATAGTCTGTATGATTTCCACAGCATGGAAGGCGACTCAGTGTAGCCCCTCAATGAACAGGACAACATACTCCAGATAGGTAGAATGGCCCCACTGGCTGTGGACCAAGATCTCTTGGCATCCCTACTCGAATTTTATGCATTGGTGCAAGGTAGACGGTATGGCCTCTGCCATGTGTATCTAGGGCTTGGCCAGTGGCAAATTGTAGGAAGAACAGATGTCAATCACTTAGAATAATACCAGAAAGTCAACCGGCTCAATTTGCAAGGCTAGATAAATTTCCCCAATAACATCCTTTTGCGAAACATCAAAGGCTCTTACCCTTACGTGGCTTTCCTTGACCTCCCTCGAATGGATTCCCAACTCCCGCAGGGTGGAGAGCGGACAAATGTTGACTCCTAATCCTCCATCGACCAAGATTCGGGATACCACTTTGTCCCTGCATTTGACAGTGATGTGAAGAGCCTTATTGTGACTTGCACCTTCGACAGGAAGTTCGCCTCTTCTGAAAGTGATCATGTTTGCTTCTACCATTTTCCCAATTGTCGTGGCCAACTCCTCACTAGTGGTGTTACTTGGTACACATACCCCACTTAGTACTTTTAACAAAGTGTCCTTATGACTGTCAGAACTCATTAATAGATCCATGATTGATATATGTGTTGGAGTTTCTTTAACTGTTCTTCCACAGAATACTCTTTACTAGACACCCTTTTCCAAAACTCAGTAGCTTCTAGGTCTGTTATGTTCCTCCTTGGAATTTGTACTCTCACCAGATTTCCTCAATTGACATCTTCAGGGGCATAGCATCTCCCAAACCTAGTCATACCATGGGCTGCGGTAGATTCTGTCATTTTGTCCTTTCTATTTTGCTGATAGGTCCATGGGATGGTTTTGTATTCACGATCTTCTTCGCCCCGAGTAGCATCGGCAGGTTGTTGAGGATAAGTTTGAACTGTCACTATAGGCCTTAGTTGTACTGTAATGATTGGAGCTTTTTAAGGATGGATCCTTGCAGCTTCTGCGGTCCCTATAGTGACAATAGTTCCCTTCAGGTAATATTCTTCATCTAATGTGATCATGTTAGCTCCATGGTTTTGATGATTTGGAAATGGGTTGCGATTAATATTAGATGGTGCTGGAGTGCACTGGATGGTTCCGCTCTTGATCATGGTTTCAATTTCATATTTCAACTTGAAACAGTCTTCAGTGTAGTGCCTCGGTAGATTGGAATGATACACGCATCTCCTAGTGGCATCAAAATATTTGTAGGGATGTTTAGGAGCCCTTCCCTCAATTGGGTGTATCAATACTGCTCTCTCAACCTTTCAAATAATTAGGCCAGAGGCTCAGTAATCGGTGTATAAGTTCTGGGACCCCTCTCGTCAAAGTTGGGATGAGGGTGTGATGCATACATAGGTCGGTTTTGGTGAGTAGTGGTTTGGACAGGAGCATACGGTCGTTGTGGGTTTTGGTTGTTATTGGCTCAAGGAGGGTTGTATTGTGGTTGAGGGTGGTAGTATGGCAAGGTATTCTAGACTGGAGCATGTGTGGGTGGTGGTGAGTGATTGTTCGGGCAATAAGAGGTGCTTCCATGAGGGAGGTTGGTTTGGTAGTAGGGGACGACTGCTGAGACTTCCTCTTTCTTTTTCTTTTTGCTACAGATTGACCCTAATTGGATGGCCTTGCTGGCCGCTTGCAGCGCTGCCTTAGATTGCACCTTACCAGATTTTGTGCCCTCTTCTAAGAAATCTCCCATCTTAACCAGCTCGAGGAACTTTTGACCCATCATTCCTATCATCTTTTCAAAGTATATTCCCTCTAGGGCTCGGATGAAGTACTTGAATAGCTCACTATCATCCAGCGGCGGTTGCGCCCTGGCAGCTTTCGTCCTGCACCATCGTGCATATCAATGAAACGATTCAGAAGGTTTTTTCTATAGGTTCACCAGCGCGGACCGATCAGGAGTGATCTCTGTATTGAATCGAAAATGGTTCATGAAGTCCTCTACCATATCTTGCCAAGTTCTCCATTTTCGTGGGTCCTGTCGGGTATACCAAGTGAGTGTTTCTCTCGTCAGACTCCTTATAAACAACTTCGTCCTTAGTTTCTCATTCCTTCCCACTCCGACCAACTTGTCACAATAAGCCCTTAAATGTGTGTGAGGGGTCCCCCGTCCCTTCGAAGACATCGAACTTTGGAGGTTTGTACCCTACTGGCATATCCACATCTAGGTGAATACACAGGTCCTCATAGTCAAGGCTTTCACTTCCCCGAGCAACTCAGATACCGACTCTTCTTCCTTACGCCTGGCTTCTTTCTCTATCTTGGCATATTGATCGATGTCATATGGCACGCTGACCGCAACAGGTACCGTAAAGGTAGGTTCAGTAATGGCATAAACCGAGGGAACATACCGCTAATTGAGTTGCAGCATGTGCCACAGGTATGTGATGTTGGTGGTGAAAGTGACTCCATCACGAGGAGGGGTAGTTGCATTAGTGGTAATAGACGGGTTATGTGATGTCTGAGGGTATTGTGGTACATAGGGAGTGTGAGTAGAGGGATTTGGTGGGTTACCGGGGGTTACTGGAGGTATGACTTGAGTGGTAGGGGTTGAGGTAGGAGTGTTGTTATTTTGGCGTGATGTTAAAGGAAAATGATCTGGAATTGAATCCAAAGAAGGGAATCTGGGTGGTTGAGGAAGTGTTGTCACGGGTAGGTGCGCCAATTCTCTGATATGATGTGCCTCCTCCCTTAAGGATTCCATTTCCTGGGCCATCCTAGCCACGTGTTCATCATTCCTAGTGTCGTCCTTTTTCCCCGATCGCCCAGGGCTGTCGGCTATGACCAGAGCATGTTCAGTTGGGTCTTCTACAGCTGACATCTTTCCCGTAGACCTTAGATTGTATGGTGGCTCCGTCTGTTTTAGTCGACGTGAACCAAATTTCATATCTTTTTTTGGGGAGGTAATAATAAAGCAAAAGAAAATAAGAAGAAAGAAAAGAAAAAGAGCAAGAGTCAGTTTCTTCATTTTTATACGGGCAGAAAATCATATAGAGCTGGCAATTCGTGCATTACAACTACCATTCCTAGAATTCGCAAGGACCTCTCATTGCTGGAGGTAGGCCTAATTTGCGGACATTTGACAGAAATTTAGACTCGGCACATTGTGATCCGAAGAAATTATTTTCATTGACAATTTGGATTGATACAATTGGGAACAAGGATTACATCATAGAGTTGCATGGGCTCGGACAATTTTCCCTTTTGAAAAGTAAAAGAGAGAACTAGGGATAAAGGTACAAAGTAGGGAAAGGAGGGGAGATCAACCCATTCTAAGAACCATCCTCGGAGTCACTTCATGTACCCTTCTCTTCTTCTAGCTCCTCTTCCGGATCCTCCTCCGGGTCTTCCTCAAACTCTTTCTCATCATCATTGAATTCAGACTCCTCCTTCAGATCTTTTGGTTCTGTGCTTGACTCTATCTGGATCATTCCACTACCAGATCATACTCTTCAGCTGGTGGCAACATATGGTGAATGGATCCTGGGACCACTGACGTGATATGGTCACCAAGTAATGTGGCAGGATCTCATGGTAAATCTACAAAGCAGCCACCGCGTCCTCTAACCAGGCTATACTCTCTCTACTTGGGTGGGCCAGTTCTTCTTCTTCGTTAATCCAGACGTAGTACTCGGGGGTGCACCATGAGTTTTGACCCATAGGCATTGTTAACAGGTCATTCCACTCTTCTTGCAGTCTCTTTATCTTGGGAATTGTAATATGGCCATTGTAGTAACCTTGTATAGCGATGTCCTTATCCACAGAGGCACATCTTGGATCATCCCGAATTATCTGAGGACCTGCAGGGGTGAGTATGGTTGAATGCCTTCCAATCTAATCAACTCAATGAATTACTTTTGGGGAGTCCTCAACATCGCCTTTCCACCTAACCAAGAGAGTTTCCAGTTGATACATTCTACTGTAAGATTGGTCAGTGTTTCACTCCATTCTTCTTGCCTATGTGGGGAGATCCGGTGTCTCATTCTTTCATTATGGCTGTGGATCATATTGCTAACACCCACGAAGTAGTCGATAGTGGCCTCCCGCTGGAAGAAGTGATCAGTAGCCCAAATATGAAGCAACACGTTACATCTTTTAAAGAAATTGTATCCTCATGCACATGTGGATAAAGCTCTTAGCATCTTGGCTAACACCATGGGCACTAAAGTAGCTTGAAGATTTTCGCAGAATATTGCCAGGACCACTGGTAATAGGTTGTTGTTGATACGGACCCTTCATTGTGGGAAGACCAATAATCCCAACAATGCCATTGCAAAAGCGATAGGCCTGAGACTCTCCCACGTCACTTGATCATATTGAAACTCCCCTGAATACCACTCGTAGCTTTCACGGTACCAAAACCTATCGAACATCTGGTCGAGGCTCACCCATCCGTCCTCGATACTTATGAGGCTTCTGCTATTGGTAAGACCTAGAGCATCCAAGAACTGATAACCGGGCATAGTAACCAGCAGTACTGGCTTTCTTCCGTTGAATGGCAGCTCATTAAAACTTGTGGCTTCCTCCAATGTCCGTATAATCTCACAGTCGGCAAAATTGAACACCATTTTAGCTGGATCCCAAAATTCTATCAATAGGCGAGTGAGCACCCTGTCTGATCGGATGTTCATCAATGAAATTAATGCCCTTAGGTGCATCCGAACATCGTCTTTGTGTTCTCGATGAATATTCTTCCACCACTGTTTCAGCTTATGTGGTGCTCCCATTACCATGCTAATTTCAGGGATGTTCTAATTGTTTTCCATTTTCTGAGGTGGTAGAAGAAAAATATTTGGGTATGTGTTTTCTTCGGATCCGTAAGTGTCTTTTCATGTTTCTTTGTCTTTCCATAAAAATTATTTCATTGGGTGCATGACCTATTGACATCAGGGTGGCTTTCCTAATTGTGTGTTGATGCCATGGACCAACTCACCTAATGTTTATGCAGTATGACCTAATTTACTAGAGTAGAGTGTTTCCTACTTTAGAATTGGACTAAGAACTACGAGAAGTTATATCAGTTGACGTGACAAATCCATCCTCTAAAACAAGAGAGTTTTGAAAAGAAGGTTCGGAGGGGTGTAAAAGACAACTCTCGTGCGCTATTGTGTGTGATAGTGTACGGCCAAGACTCAGTTGGAAGAGAAATGATGACTGTGTATATGAAGCAGCAACAAACAAGGGTGTAGTGGTGATAAGCAGGCTGATCATAGAGAGCAGATAATTGCAAAAAGAAAATAAGGCGCGTAAGCATGTAATTGCAATTTCGGTCATAATCAAAGCACGGTAAAAATGAATCTAGAAGTCAAATTAGTCTAAATCTGCTAATGTCAGAACTTAAGTACGTATCCCCAGCAGAGTTGCCATGTTGTTTCACCCAATTTTGCACTAGTCAAGACAGGTTTCAACTTATGGTTTCTCATTTGTTGATGAAAGAGAGTCGCCACCTAATATTTAAAGGTATATTAGGGTACCTATTTAATTACTAAATCATATTCTTTATTAGTCTACCAGCCGGTGAGATTATGGGTAAGGGTTCTTGTTCTTCTAAGGCAAAGGTGTTGGGAACCCCTTAAAATCTACCTGAGGTAGCTCCATAGGACTTAGACTAAATTGGGGATCAATCATTTGTACTATGATTAATTACTATTAAAGACTACTTACTTTATACCTAAAGGAGAGTATAAAAGGGATGTCAGACTTAAGAGGAGTGTGAGTTTATAAAGGTGTTTAAAGATATGTTGAGAGAGTTTTGAAATATGTATGTAAATGGTCCATATTTGTAATGCGTGCAAAGAATGAGTTTGAGTTATAAAACACTTGGTTTAGAAGATGGCTGTAATTCTAAGGGGTGTTTGTGATAGTGAGCCTACTATACCTTGGTTTGAAGATCCTTAAAGAAAATATTATTTGCTGAAAATCTCTTAAGGCGATAGTTCTTGAAGTTCCGATGTTTTCCCTTTAGAAGATGAAGCTGAGGTCTGATTTCCTTTTGAAATAGAGCTGCTGTTTTGCTAAGTTATGTTTTTTTTTTAAAAAAATCTTTAAAAGGAAAAGAAAGGTGTGCGAAAACATAATAATTCGTGAGCAAATTATAATAAGCGAAACAAGGATCTACTACTAAACCACTCCCTTTTTAATTCCTACAATTGTTTAAGGCTTGCCTAGTTTATATGATATTAAAGCATAAAAGAAAAGCATGTGATCTAATATATGAGTGTTATATATATGAGATATAAAAACAACACCAAAGACATAACACATGCAAACAACAGTAAACTAAATTAGCAGAAAGCGGTAAACTGAATTAACGGGACAGTAAACAATGATAAACGAGTTGAGGGAAAAAAGACTGGACTCTGATGATTGGGCCTCAAGATGGCAGGCCCAGCAGCAAAGAGACGTGAGTACAACTAATTTTGGGCTCCTCAACGAAATGCAACAAGGCTTGAATTGGGCCTGATTTCATCAGGAACTCAGCGGCCCAAGAAGATGTACATGTCCAAAAGAGGAATAAAGTCATTAGATAGATATTCAACATATTCAGCATATTCTAATAAAAGATCACATTCTGATGGATGTAACATGTACACAAATAGATAATTGAAACATGAATATGATTAATGTAGTGGAAAAATTATATATTAATATGGCGGCTTTACTTAGCAGAATCATTTACATTGGAAACCTTTCATCATCATTAGACATTAAACCCTTAAAGAACTAAATGTGTCAGTGAATTAAGGGCTAAGAAGGGAGCCCCACTCGAGTTCGATGTTTCCTTTGGATCCCCCGACACTTCAAAGTTCCCAAGGGACTCAAGGCCCAGGGTAATGCTTGTGTCGGGGAGGGCAGCCCAACCTAGGGTCGAACTTTACTCCCAAATACCCTTAAACACTAACAACATGTTTTCCCTACGAGTTTAAGTGCTAATGTGGACCTTCCAATGTAAACTAAATACAAAAGTATTACTTACCACAAAATATATACTTTTCCACATAATAAAGTAATACAAGAGAACATAGATTACCCTTGACACTAAATAAAGAATACATATCAAGCAAACCTAAAGGGGACTGACTTCAGAACACATATAGATAAAAAGAAGAAGTTTCATATCATACAGTTGCAGGAGTAAGTCATTAAGGAAAATCATATTCAAAGAGGAAAATGGGCATGTAGAACTTATATAGACAACACAACAGATGCACATACCCCTACCTTGGCAAACTTAATTCAAAACTACTTAGTTTATCATTAACACATGCAGGGATTAGTAACACTATTTAACACTTTAAAGATCATCAATACATATTCAAAGAAACAGTCATGATCATCCATTGTTAAAGAGGGGTTATCAAGGATATCAGGAATAGGATTAAACTCTCAACATAACTACAAATTTACAGATTCAAACGTGGGATTCCTAAGGCGTTAACAGGGTCATGCTTCTAATAGTATTAGCAAGTCATCATGTTCGGTCATCATGTTCAAACAATATCAACAAATGAACTTCATAAGGTTTGAGAGTCAAGTTCAGTTTCATATTAACATAAGGAAAATGACTAAGCATAATTCAAGAGAGAACGTGGTGTTACAGAGTTAAGCAGGGATACTAGTAATATTCAGTCAACTATACATAGGCAAGGTAAATGAGGTAGTGACCTCATATAAGTAGAGGAACTTTACACATTTCATATTAAACATGTCAATGAAGAAAGGAAATGGAAACATTGTATCAAAAAAAGAGTTCAACTAAAACATAAGTCTAGCTTAATATGTAAGTCTGAAGTGATCAAGCTTCTGTTTCTAAAAGTGTCACTTGATTATAACATAGTGCCTAAGTCCTATTTTCATGGAAGATAAGTAAATGATAGCTGCATGCAAGCTTTACAAAATCAGAAGGGGGTCAAAGATATTGAGGACAAGGATGTACTGCACAAGTTTTTAATTACACATGTATATGAAGATCTCAACTAATCATGGGACAAACAAACATAGTTATGCAGCAAGTACTAGTTGACTTTATCCAAACAATCATGACCTACTCTAGGAAAATGAAAGTAGCTTAACCTTAAGAGAATGTGTACAACAAAGGTTCATGGAAAGAAGACAACTTAACTCAAACAAGAAAATTTCCTACAAATACATCCAAAAGTTAGGTGTGACCATGAGAAGGTCATGATGATAGTCAAGAAACTACCCTCAAAGCTAGCAGATGCAGATATAGAGGGGGAGAGCCTCTAAACACTTCACCTTAGTTAAGTGATATGAACTTATTGAACTTTCAGGTTTATCTTAGTTAGGATTATCAAATAATAAACTCAACCATAAGACAAATAAGGTGCAGGGAACAATATGAAGATCACAACAGAGTTATCAGTGAAGGGAAAAAACATGAAGTTTAAACAATTTCAGGTTTCATCTTAGTTATAATTATCAGATAGCAAACTCAACTTTCAAGCTCACAAAAAATTACAGAGGTGCAACAAGACAGAGATGAGCTTACAGCAAGTCAATGAGAATTATGAAGTTCAAATTGAACATAAACACATAAGAACTTAGGCATGGAGACTGTTGGAAAACTCAGAACAAAAATCAACAAGTATCAATTAATGAACTATCATCTAAAGACTCATGACAAGCTGGCACAAGAAGTCGTTAAACTAACAAAGCATAAATATGAAACACGTCAAACACATACAGAATAATTATAATCTACAGAACTTATCTCGGTATACTCATGTCATTCAAAGAGACGAACAAAAGCGAAAAGGTGAGATAGAGGTGCTGACCTTTCTAAGGGCAGCAGACCAAATGAACTCTTTTTGTTGCTCAAAATCCTAAAACCCTCGAGTTTACGCCAGCAATACAACTCAGCAAAAGAGAGGGAAAACACTGAGAAAACTAAGACTCGAAAACCCTATATTTCTTAGTGTCTTCTGTGTGGTTAGTGTGCGTTCATATTCGTATGTTAGTTGAAAGCATTGGAGACCCCTTTTTATAGGGCCATTTAAGGCCTTAGGGTTTCAACAGATTCAAAACTTGTGAGTGAAAGGTGACGATAGATTGATGATGTGAGCATAATCAAGTAAAATTAGACAGAACAGAGGGAGAAGTTGAAGATTTTTTACCTGGTCATGGGAAGATCAGGGATGACTGTTGAAATAAAAAACCACTGGATAAAGCTCGACCTCTGGACCTCGAATAACATGATGAATCTCCGAGAAAACCTCATGCGTGCTCCGATTTGATGGAGTATAAGAGAAATCAGGGGATTTAAAGTTGCATTCTTTGGTCTAGGGTTCGGATTTGGGTATTTGAATTCAGGATTGCGAATAGAGAAGCCAAAGAGGATGATTCTCTGTTCGATTTGTGACCTTGCACAAATTTTTGCAAGGTCCGTGACTGATTTGGTCATGGAGTTTGAGAGAAGTGAGAGAGAAAGAGGAAAGAAGGGCGGAATTGATTTTTAGATTTTAGGTATTGGGGTTGGTCTTTAAGGTTAAGGATGGGAGATAGGACCTAAGTCGTAGATTATTTAGATCAACAGCCTTGATAATTTAGGGATTAAAAGATTTTAAGGGAAAATGTGAGGGCCGTTGGATCTTTTGGTTTCAATGGTTGAGATTAGATCCGATGGGGCATTTAAAATTAAAGAAACAATGGAGACAAAACGAGGGCCGTTGATCTATAGGATGGACGACCTAGATTGATTGTGTTTCTTTGTGAGTGGGATTAGAGAGTGGCGCAGCATGCTTTCATTGGCTGAGAGAGGATGGCGGGGATCGCCAACTTGGAATGAGATGGGTGTTTGGACTGGGTCAGGTCCGAATTGGGCCTTGTATTCGGGCTAAAATAATTTACAAAATGGTTGTCTTGTGTTTAATTGAGGAATTGTAATTGTAGTCTTTTTGTCTTTTACGCTTTTGAGATTAATATAAATAAACTTA
The DNA here is from genome assembly GCA_002018475.1 of Nicotiana obtusifolia. NCBI lineage: Eukaryota > Viridiplantae > Streptophyta > Magnoliopsida > Solanales > Solanaceae > Nicotiana > Nicotiana obtusifolia. Next base: position 204,687 of record MCJB01020021.1, read on the forward strand.
ATTATTTTTAATAAAATGTAGTTGAAATTATAATTGTTAAATACTACTAATTATTGTAATTAATTGATTATTTGTAAAAAAAATACTTCGTTAGGATATTGATTTTGAATTATTAAAATAGTAGACTAATTAACTAAAAATTTAAGAAATAATTTATTAAATTAATTATAAAACCTTCATATAGAAATTATTTTAATAATCCTAAATAGCACATATATTTGTAATTACATAATACTAATACCGAATGATTAAGTTTGAAATTAAAACTGAATTAATTTGTGGAAATAGGTTTTTATTGATAAACAATATTTTCAAAGCATTCATTGTAAATTATTAAGTAAAAATAAATTAATTTTAAAAGGGAGGGCCAAAATTGGCCGTCAACAATGGGTACTCAGTGAAGTCCAAATTTTTCTTCTTTAATTCAATATACACCCAAACACTAGTATCGTTATAAATCAAGATCAGTGGCAAACCGTCGTTTGGGAGAAACTAAATTGTTAAAGCTGAATATAGACTCGATTATTCACAATCGACAGCGAAATTGACAAATTTATTGTCATCTCATTCATCACTATGAAGAAAGTAAACTGGATGAAGATCCAGTGAACAAAAAGCTGAAATCAAAATTACAGCAAAAAAAATGGATGAAAATCGCGAATCGCACTAATTGCTGCCAAAAAAATTCACTTTTTGTTGATTTGTTGTTATTTCAAGCTTGGTGAATAAGAATTTCTAGGTTTTGGAGTTGCATTGGGTGTGAAATCGCGGTTTTGTAGATTTGAGGAAGAAGCATGTAAAGAAAGAGAGTCCCGATGAAAGAGAGAAATCTTGCTTCTAAATCCCAAAAATTAGAAAAAATACTCCCTTTTTCGTATATGGGCATGTTCTTTTTGGGCTAGTCGCTTTTATACTAGAATATGGGCTATAAAATTGTAAAGTAAGGAGCCCAATTATTTTTAAGTAAAATTTTCCCTATAAGTTAATGATGTTCAATAATGAAACAAATGAGACGAATATATCATTTATACAATCAAAACTAAATTTATTTACAAAATTGAGAATAGAAGAGAGCAAGAACTTTGTACATTATTATGCAATACAAAATAAAAACCAGTCATAAATAGAAGTTAACTCTTAGGAATTTATTATAGAAAAATGAGTGAAAAAGAGAAGTTCGAGGATGACTTTAATTTTTAAAGTAAACTTAGGGGATATAAATAATTTTTACCCTAATATACAAAGGAAATACATGTATTAGGAGTTAAAAATGTCAAGGACAAAACAAAAATTACGTAGAATAAAAAGAGGAGAATGATAATTGTTCAAAATAAGAATATAATTCAAACTTTTAAAGCAAACTTGGGGATATAAGTGATTTTTACTCTTTTATTGGAATAGAAGTTGGTAAACCTCATAATGTGCAGCATTTCCTTTAATGGATCTAATTGTTTTTCATATAAATGGTATAATTATAACCTGATGTAATGACCTGGTCGTCGTTTTGAGAGTATTAGCCCCGAACCCCTATTTATTGCATCCTCCATATCATTTTGTGGTTATCGGGACGTTTAGTTTTGGTTTCGGAGTGAAATGGGATACATAGTCCCTAAATTGGGAGTTTAAGTTCTAGAAATTTACCATGGTTTGAATTGTATAAAGACGATTCCGGAATGGAGTTTCGACGGTTCCAATAGCTCTGTAGGGTGATTTTGATTTTACGAGCGTGTTCAAATGTTGAATTGGAGGTCCGTAGGTCATTTCAGCATCAATTGGCAAAAGTTGGAAAATTGGATGATTTTTGAAAAGTTTGACCGGGAGTAGACTTTTTGCGGGGTCGGATTCCGATTCCGGAAGTTGGAGTAGGTCCGTAATTTCAATTATGACTTGTGTGCAAAATTTAAGGTCAATCGGACTTGATTTGATAGGTTTTGGCGTCGGATATAGAAGTTTGAAGTTTTAAAGTTCATTAGGCTTGAATCGATGTGCAATTCGTATTTTTGGCGTTGTTTGATGTATTTAAAGGCTTGACTAATTTCGCATGATGTTTTGGACTTGTTGGTATGTTTGATTAAGGTCACGGGGACCTTGGGTTGATTTTCGAATGGTTAACGGATCAAAAATGGGGCTTAGTGCATTGTTGAAGCTGGGACTCTTCTAGTGTGATCGCACCTGCGAGGGGTTGGCTGCAGGTGCGATGCCGCAGATGCAGCTAGGATTGCGAAGCTGCAGAGCTAGGGCAGGCCTGTGGTGGACACAAGAGCAAAGGGAAATCCGCATCTACAAGCCCGCGGGTGTGAGAAGGGCTCCGCAGATGCGGAGTAGTACGGCGAAGGTTGTTTCCACAGAAGCGGATCACGGGTCACAGAAGCGCGTCTGCAGGTGCGCAACCTAGAGCGCAGGTGCGGACCCTAGGGTACTTAAGTGATTCCGCAGAAGTGGAGGATTTTACCGCAAAAGCGGTTACTCGGGTATGGTTATTTGGTCCGCAGGTGCAAACAGGCTGGGCAGATTATATTAAATCGAGGGTTTGCCATTTTCTTCATACTTTGAGATATAGAGCTCGGATTGAAGGAAAATTTTGAGGGTTTTTTAGAGGAAACATTTAGGTAAGGATTCTTGACTTGTTTTTGATTAATCTCCACTAAGATATCATTTAGTCTTTAATTAATTAAGGATTTTGGTTGAGAAATTTGTGAAAAAGGTGAAAAAATCCTTAGGCCGAATTTTGAGGTTTTGATCGAGAATTTTGTATTGGATTTAAGTAATTTTGGTATGGGTGAACTCGTCAACGAATGAGTGTTCGTATTTTGTGACTTTTACCCGATTCCGAGACATGGACTCGGGTAGACTTTTTGGGGCGATTTTTTGATTCTTTGCTAAAGTCATAGATTTATTATTTAAATTAGTTTCTTGTAGTTGTATTTATAGTATATAATTGCTTTTGTCTAGATTTGGGTCGTTCGGAGTCGGAAAGTCGAGGGAAGGCATTCTTATCAATTGCTTGAGCGAGATTTGAGATAAGTGACTTGTCTAACCTAGTGTGGGGAACCTCCCCTTAGGTTTTGATATTGTTATGACATTTGCAATAGTTGAAGGCCGTGTACGCGAGGCGACGAATTCGTACTCGGGTTAAATGTTGAAAGATCTGGTTCTTGCTGAGTAGTTTTCTTTTAATTCCTTAACTGAGTTGTTCTAGCATTTAGCCTAATGTCGCATACCCACGTGTCTTAGCCCTTACTTGCAACTTGTGAAACATGCTTAGCTGAATTACCTGCTTCCTTGATCTCGTATTCAGTCTTTAACAGTAGAATTCCTCGCTGTAAATTCATTGTTCCATAGGTTATGAGTTGTGTATTTACTTTTGGGACTACGAGGCGGTATCTTGGGAGCATCCCTGTTGCGTAATGGGACTACGAGGCGGTATCTTGAGAGCTCCCCCTGTTGCATATTTACTTTTGGGACTACGAGGCGGTATCTTAGGAGCGCTCTTGTTGCATATTTATATTTGGAACTACGAGGCGGTACCTCGAAAGCTTGCCCTGTTGTGTATTTACATTTGGGACTACAAGGCGGTACCTTGGAAGCGCCCTTGCTGTTTACCTCTATTTGCTGTGTTGCTACTTTTCTGTAATTTTTCATTGTTAAATTCTCAGTCATTTCATTATATTATTATATCTTCTGCCTGTTCCCCTTTATTCCAATAGGGCCTAACCTGACCTCGTCACTACTCTAGCGAGGTTAGGTTTGGCACTTACCGGGTACCGTTGTGGTGTACTCATACTACACTTCTGCACATCTTTTTTTGCAGACCAGGTACTACTTACCAGATCAGGTACTAGTGAGCTAGACCATACGTGGAGACTTCAAGGTACATTTGCTAACATCCGCAGATCTCGGAGTTTCCCTCTATCTCTATGATGGTGCTTTCTTTATTTTATTAGACTCTAATGTATAGTGACACTTAACATTTTTTCTTAAGAGCTTGTGACTTATTTCTACCGGGTTTTTGGAGTTGTAATTATTTTGAACTGCAGTTTTATTTATTTCAGATGTTGAGGTTTGAGTTTCAGTTTTATATTCGGTTATTCCGCAAATTATTAGGCTTACCTAGTCTTAGGGACTAGGTGCCATCACGACATCCTATAGAGGGAAATTGGGGTCGTGATAAGTTGGTATCAGAGCACTAGGTTCATAGGTGTTATGAGTCACAAGCAGGTTTAGTAGAGTCTCGTGGATCGGTACGGAGATGTCTGTTCTTATCTTCGGAAGGGTATGGAACTGTTAGGAAAAGATTCACTTCTTTGATTCCTTACCATGCGATATTTTGACTTAAGACTCTAAAATTTTGTCCTTCTATTCTCTCACAGATAGTGAGGACACGTATAGCTGGATTAGATGATCAGACACTCGTGCCCCCTACTAGAGCCGCGAGAGGCTGGGGCGGGGGTAGAGGCCTAGGATGTCCACGTGGTGCAGCCAGAGCACCTGCACGAGCTGCTGTAGAGAAGCCACCAGTAGCTCCAATTGGAGAGCAGGCACCTGTGACGCCTGTTACTGCACCAGCCCTCCAGGAGACTCTAGCCCAGTTTTTGAGCATGTTCAGCACATTGGCTTAGGCAGGATTGATACCACTTGCTCCTGTCATATCTCAGGCCGGGGGAGAAGCACAGACTCCCTTTGCCCGTACCCCAGTGCAGCGGGCTTAGGTCAACCAGGTTCTAGAGATCATACCGATGCAGCTGATAGCTCCAGTTCAGCCCGAGCTTAGGGCAGCAATTTCTGTGGTGGAGGAGCTCAAGCTCGAGAGGTACAAGAAGTACCACCCTCCTACTTTCAGTGGCTTGGATTTAGAGGATGCCTAGGGTTTTCATGAGGATGTTCCACCGTATCCTTCGTATTATGGGTGTTGTAGAGTCTAGTGGGGTTTCCTTCACTACGTTCTAGCTTAAAGGAGCAGCCTATCAGTGGTGGCGCGCATAAGTTGGGTAATCCGGCTGAGGCAGCTTCATTCACTTGGACTCAGTTCTCGAACATGTTCTTAAGGGAGTATGTTCCCTAAAGTCTCAGAGATGCATGGCGTGCAGAATTTGAGCAGTTACACCAGGGTTCTATGATCGTGTCAGACTATACGGTCCCATTCAGTGATTTGGCTAGGCATGCACCAGCCTTTGTTGCTACTGCTCAGGAGCGGGTTCGTCGATTTATTGAGGGATCAACCCTAGTATCAAATTTAGCATGGCCTGAGAGTTGGAGATGGTTATTGTGTACCAGCAGGTAATGGGGATTGCTAGTAGGTTGGAGGGTATGCTGACTCGGGAAGGAGAGAGAGGCCAAGAGGTCTCGAGAGTCTGGCACTTATAGTGGTACTCATGCCCCAGCTGCCGCTCATCAAGGCAGGGGTTATATGGGTCGCCCTATTCATTCAGCAGTTCTAGCCGCCAGCGGTGCTCCGGCCACTCCTAGGCCCCAAGATCCCTATTATGAACCACCAGTGTCTAGTGCACCTCCTGCATGGGGTGTTTTCAGCGGTCATACCAGCCGATCAGGCCCGAGCCAGTTACAGCAGCCACGTCCTCCGAGAACTTATTTTGAGTACGGTGACACTTGTCATGCGGTGAGGGATTGTCCCAGATTCAGGAGGGGTGCACCTCCACAGACCACTCAGGTATCGCGTGCTCCACCGGGTCCTCAAGCTATGGTTACAACACCAGCTACCAACCCACCTGCACAACCAGCTAGAGGTGGAGGTCGAACAGGTAGAGGTCACTCTAGAGAGGGAGGCCAGGCCAAATATTATGCCCTTCCTGCTAGGATAGAGGAAGTTGCATCTGATTCGATCATCATATTCCGGTCTGTCATAGAGATGCATTAGTCTTATTTGATCCAGGATGCACTTATTCCTATGTGTCATCTTATTTTGCTCCGTATTTGGGTGTATCTTGTGATTCTTTAAGTTCACCTATCTATGTGTCTACACCCGTGGGTGATCCTATTATTGTTGACCATGTGTATCGGTCGTGATTGATTGTTGTTAGTGGTTTTGAGACTATAGCCAATTTATTATTGCTCAATGTAGTGGCTTTCGATGTTATTTTTGGGCATGGACTGGTTGTCGCCCTATCACGCTATCCTTGATTATCACGCCAAGACGGTGACGTTGGCTATGCCAGGTCTACCGTGGCTAGAGTGAAGAGGTACCTTAGATCATGTTCCTAGCAGGGTTTTTTGATTTCTTAAGGCTCAACGAATGGTTGAGAAAGGGTGTGATGTGTATCTGGCATATGTGAGGGATGTTAGTGCTGATACTCTTACCATCGAATCAGTTTCGGTAGTGAGGGACTATTCGGATGTATTCTCGGCGGATCTTCTGAGCACGCCGCCCGACAGGTATATTGACTTTGGCATTGATTTGATAGCAGGCACTCAGCCTATTTCTATTCCACCTTATCATATGGCCCCAGCAGAGTCGAAAGAGTTAAAGGAACAGTTGCAAGAGTTGCTCGATAAGGGCTTCATTCGGCCCAGTGTGTCGCCTTGGTGGGCTCCTGTCTTGTTTGTAAAGAAGAAGGATGGTTCTATGCAAATGTGTATTGATTATTGCCAGTTGAACAAGGTTACAGTGAAGAACATATATCCATTGCCATGTATTGATGACCTATTTGATCAGCAGGGTGTTAGAGTGTTCTCTAAGATCGACTTGCGTTCAGGCTATCATCACTTGAAGATTAGGGAGCCAGATATCCCGAAGATTGCTTTCAAGACTCGATATGGTCATTAGGAGTTCCTTGTGATGTCTTTTGGGCTGACCAACGCCCAAGCAGCATTCATGCACTTGATGAATAATGTATTTCAACCATATCTTGACTTTTTCGTTATTGTGTTTATTGACGACATTCTGGTGTACTCCCCGATTCGGGAGGATCATTAGCAGCACCTGAGGACTGTGCTTCAGACCTTGAGAGAAAAGAAGTTGCATGCAAAATTTTTGAAGTGTGAGTTCTGGCTAGATTCAGTGGCATTTTTGGGTCATGTGGTATCGAGTGAGGGGATCAAGGTAGATCCAAAGAAGATTAAAGCAGTGTAGAGTTGATCCAAACCATCCTCAGCTACGGAGATTCGGAGCTTTCTTGGCTTGGCGGGGTATTACCGCTGATTTGTAGAGGGTTCCTTGTCTGTTGCAGTACCTATGACCAGATTGACCCAGAAGGGTGCTCCGTTCAGGTGGACCGAGGAGTGTGAGGAGAGCTTTCAAAAGCTCAAGACTGCTTTGACTACAGCCCTAGTGTTGATGTTGTCTACTGGTTCGAGGTCCTATACGGTGTATTGTGATGCGTCGCGCATTGGTCTCGGTGCGGTGTTGATGAAGGATGATAGGGTGATTTCCTACGCATCTAGACAGCTGAAGGTGCATAAGAAGAACTATCCTTTCCACGACCTCGAGGTAGTAGCTATTGCTCATGCCTTGAATATCTGGCGGCACTATTTGTATGGTGTCCCTTGTGAGGTCTACACCGATCACCGGAGTCTATAGCATATGTTTAAATAGAAAGATCTTCACTTGCGACAGCGGAGATGGTTGGAGCTGCTTAAGGATTATGACATCACCATTACCTATCATCCTGGGAAGGCCAATGTGGTGGCCGATGCCTTGAGTCACAAGGCGAAGAGTTTGGGCAGTTTAGCATATCTACGAGTAGCAGAGAGGCCTTTATCCTTCGATGTTTAGGCCTTGGCCAACTAGTTTGTCAGATTGGATGTTTTCGAGTCGAGCAGAGTTTTGGCTTGTGTGGTTTCTCAGTCTTCTCTTTATGATCGTATTAGAGAGTGTCAGTATGATGACCCCGATCTGCTTGTCCTTAAGGACACAGTTTAGCACGGCGATGCCAAGGAGGTCACTATTGGAGATGACGGTGTATTACAGATGTAGGGCAGGCTATGTGTGCCCAATGTAGATGGATTACTTGAGTTGATTCTCCAAGAGGCTCACAGTTCGCCGTACTCCATTCATCCAGGTGCCGCGAAGATGTATTAAGACTTGAGACAGCACTATTGATAGAAGCGGATGAAGAAGGACATAGTGGATAGCATAGCTCGTTGCCTAAATTGTCAGCAAGTGAAGTGTGAGCATCAGCAGCCAGGGGGACTGCTTCAGAAGCAAGAGATTCCGAAGTGGAAATGGGAGCGGATCACTATGGATTTCGCTGTTAGGCTCCCACGGACTCAGAGAAAGTTCGATGCAGTTTGGGTGATTGTGGATAGATTGACCAAGTCAGCTTATTTTATTCCTGTGGTTACTACTTACTCTTCAGAGCAGCTGGCTCAGGTTTATATTCGCGAGATGTCAGGCTTCATGGCGTGCCGGTATCTATCATCTCTGACTGGGGTACGCAGTTCACATCGCGGTTCGGGAGAGCCGTACAGCATGAATTGGGTACTCGGGTGGAGTTGAGTATAACATTTTACCCTCAGACGGACGGATAGTCCGAGTGCACTATTCAGATATTGGAGGATATGCTTCGTGCGTGTGTGATGGATTTTGGGGGTGCTTGGGATCAATTCTTGCCACTTGCGAAGTTTGCCCACAAAAATAGTTATCAGGCGAGCATTCAGATAGCCCATATGAGGCTTTGTATGGTAGACGGTGCCGGTCGCCAGTGAGTTGGTTCGATCCCGGCGAGGCTAGGTTATTAGGTACAACCTAGTTTAAGATGCTTTGCAAAAGGTTAAATTGATTCAGGATCGACTTCATACAGCCTAGTCCAGGCAGAAGATTTATGTAGATCAGAAGGTTCGCGACGTTGCATTCATGGTTGGGAAGCGGTCTTTCTCCAGGTTTCACCCATGAAGGGTGTTATGAGATTCGAGAGGAAGGGCAAGTTGAGCCTAGATATATCGGGCCTTTTAGGATTCTTGAGAGGGTTAGAGAGGTGGCTTACAGACTTGCACTACCACCTAGTCTCTCTACAATCCATCCAGTGTTCCATGTTTACATGCTCCAGAAGTATCACGACGATCCGTCTCATGCGTTAGACTTCAGCTTAGTCCGGTTGGACAAGGATCTATCTTATATTGAGGAACCGGTGGCCATTTTGGACAGGCAGGTCCGAAAGTTGAGGTCAAAGAATATCGCATCAATGAAGGTGCAGTAGAGGGGTCATCCGATCGAGGAGGCGACTTGGGAGACCGGGCATGATATGCAGCCATTATCCTCATTTTTTCACCACTTCAGGTATGTCTCTATACTCGTTCGAGGATGAACGTTTGTTTAAAGAGGGGGAGGTGTAATGATCTAGCTGGTCGTTTTGACATTATTAGCCCCGAACCCCTATTTATTGCTTCCTCCATCTCATTTTGTGGTTATGTTACTTGCCAGGTGGTTTGGTTTTGGTTTCGGAGTGAAATGAGACACATAGTCCCTAATTTGGGAGTTTAAGTTATAGAAATTTACCGTAGTTTGAATTGTGTGAAGACAACTCCGGAATGGATTCTCGACGGTTGTAATAGCTTCGTAGAGTGCTTTTGTCTTAGGAGCGTGTTCGGATGTTGAATTGGAGGTTCGTAGGTCATTTTAGCGTCAATTGGCGAAAATTGGAAAATTAGATGATTTTTGAAAGTTTGACTGGGAGTGGACTTTTTGACATCGAGGTCGGATTCCGATTCTGGAAGTTGGAGTAGGTCTGTAATGTTAACTATGACTTTTGTGCAAAATTTGAGGTCAACCGGACTTGATCTGATAGGTTTAGCGTCGGATGTAGAAGTTTGAAGTTCATGAGGCTTGAATCGATGTGCAATTCGTATTTTTAGCATTGTTTGATGTGATTTAAAGGCTTGACTAAGTTCGTATGATGTTTTAGGACTTGTTGGTATATTTGATTGAGGTCCCGGAGACCTCGGATTGATTTTTGGATGGTTAACGGATAAAAAATGGGACTTAGTGCATTGCTGCAGCTGGGACTCTTTTGGTGTGATCGCACCTGCGAGGGGTTGGCCGCAGGTGCGATGCCGAAGGTGCGGCTGGGATTGCGCAATGCGGAGCTAGGGCTAGCCTGGGGTGGACGCAGGTGCGAAAGGAAATCCGCATCTGCGAGCCCGCAGGTGCGAGAAGGGCTCCTTAGATGTGGAGTAGTGAGGCGAAGGCTGTTTCTGCAGAAGCGGATCACGGGCCGCAGAAGCGCGTCCGCAAGTACGGAACCTGAAGCGCGGGTATGGGCCCTGGGGAAACTTAAGTTATTCCGCAGAAGCGGAGGAGTTTACCGCAAAGCGGTTCCGCAGGTGCGGTTATTTGGCCGCAGGTGCGAAAAGCCTGGGCAGATTATATTAAATCGAGGGTTTGCCATTTTCTTCATATTTTGAGATATAAAGCTCGGATTGAAGCGAAATTTCGAGGGTTTTCAGAGGAAATATTTGGGTAAGGATTCTTGACTTGTTTTTGAGTAATCTCCACTAAGATATCATTTAGTCTTCAATTAATCAAGGATTGGGGTTAAGAAATTTGTGAAAAAGGTGGAAAAATCCTTAGGCCGAATTTTGAGGTTTCGATCGAGAATTTTGTTTTAGATTTGAGTAATTTTGGTATGGGTGAACTCGTCATTGAATGGATGTTCGTATTTTGTGACCTTTACCTGATTCCAAGACGTGGGCCCGGGTCAACCTTTTGGGGCGATTTTTCGATTCTTTGCTAAAGTCGTAGATTTATTATTTATATTAGTTTCTCGTAGTTGTATTTATAGTATGTAATTTCTTTTGGCTAGATTTGGACCATTGGAAGTTGGAAAGCTGAGGGAAAGACATTCTTATCAATTGATTGAGCGGGATTTGAGGTAAGTGACTTGTCTAACCTTGTGTGGGGAACCTCCCCTTAGGTTTTGATAAAGTTATGATATTTGCAATAGGTGAAGGCCGTGTACGCGAGGTGACAAGTGCGTACTCGGGTTAAATGTTGAAAAATATGTTTCTTGCTGAGTAGTTTAATTTTAATTCCTTAACTGAGTTGTTCTAGCATGTGTAGTTACATATTTTGCCTGATGTCGCATGCCTACTTGTCTTAACCCTTACTTGCAACTTGTGCAACATGCTTAGCTGAATTGTCTGCTTCCTTGATCTTGTATTCAGTCTTTAACTGTAGGATTCCTTGCTATAAATTCGTTGTCCATAGGTTATGAGTTGTGTATTTACTTTTGGGACTATGAGGACGGTACCTCGAGAGCTCCCCCTATTGTATATTTACTTTTGGGACTACGAGGTGGTACCTCGGGAGCGCCCCTATTGCATATTTACTTTTGGGACTACGAGGCAGTACCTCAGGAGCTCCCCCTGTTTTGTATTTACATTTGGGACTACGAGGCGGTACCTCGGGAGTGCCCCTGCTGTTTACCTCTATTTGGTGTGTTGTTAACTTTCTGTAATTTCTCATTATTAAATTCTTAGTCATTTCATTATATTATTTTATCTTGTGTCTTGTTCCCTTTTTATTCTAGTAGGGCCCTGACATGACCTCGTCACTACTCTACCGAGGTTAGGCTTGGCACTTACTGGGTACCGTTGTGATGTACTCATACTACACTTCTGCACATCTTTTTGTGCGGATCCAGGTACTGCTTACCAGACTAAGTACGAGTGAGCTAGACCATATGTAGAGACTTCAAGGTACATCTGCCAGCGTTCGCAGACCTCGGAGTCCCCCTCTATCTCTATGATGTTGCTTTCTTCATTTTATTAGACTCTGATGTATAGAGACACTTAACATTTTGTCTTTAGAGCTTGTGGCTTATTTCTACTGGGCTTTGGGAGTTGTAATTATTTTGAACCGCAGTTTTTTTTATTTCAGATGTTGAGGTTTGAGTTTCAGTTTTATATTTGTTATTCCGCAATAGTTAGGCTTACCTAGTCTTAGAGACTAGGTACCATTATGACATCCTACGGAGGAAAATTGAGATCGTGACATTGGCCAATCATAAAGGTGTTTAAAGTTGTTTAACTATTAATATTAATTAGCCCCTTATTTTTGTTTTTTCCTTTTTGAGTCTCTCTGTTTGGCTTTATAGTTTATTCATAATCCTTGCTTGGTCCTTATGTTTTCTTTCATTTCTACTACTATATTTATTTTAGGCTAAATTATTAGATAGGCCCCTAAATAAACTCGGCACAATTTATAAGTTAGACATACAAACTAGGCTAATGATCATTTAAATACTTTAATCCGGCATAGATTGTGTCTAGTGTAATAACTAGCAAAGTTTGGAACATCTAACTTACAAATTACAGCAAATTAAAGGGGCTATTTAGTAATTTAGTTTTTTCTTTTAAGTTCAGAAAACAACCATGTAAGCTTAGTAAGCAAGTTCATTCATTGACTAAATATTAACATCAAGCGTTATGCATGGTCCATGATATATGCTGCCTCAATTCGAGCACATGATCTACTAAAGACTAAAGATCATGTTTATCTAAGTTAAAGTGGTCGGTTTAAGAAATGTTCCTGGGTCCTAAATAAAACAAAATAGCAGTCTGTCTTCAAATTGATGGGATTCTATTTGATATCGTGGACCTAAATAATCAACGAATTAGTAGGTTTATTGAAAGAGAAATTATGTTTACATAATTATCTAATAAGCATATGAGTCCAACTTTCAGGAAGGCCACTTAAAGGAGGTTGCCCTGCCAAGCACTAGCTTGAAAGGCTGTTTTAGGTTCAATTTCATCCATTTTTGTTATCTGAAAGGTCCTTCAAGACTCGTCAATGGCTTGATTCAGATCGCGAATTAAGTAAAAAAAAAAGTTTACAATATTAAAAGATTATGACACTTCTAGTTCTTGAAAAAAACAAAAATTCATAATTTCTTCTTAATAATAGAAAAACTACTTTTGCTGAAGTTCAAGACCACTTTTTTCTGTTGGCCAAACACTTCAATTTTTAAAAAGTACTTTTCTTGAAAAAAATACTTTTAACCTCCACGAAACTTGTTAAACATGCTATTAGTCATAATCTCGTCTGGTATACCCTCGAAACTTATGTCCAGTATATAAAATAAAAAAGGTTTGTTGAGGCAATTCTTGTCCATCGCCAATTAATCTAGCGGAATGTACAGCATTCTTGATTCATTCTTTTACTAATCTTCTCGACTAGAACTATAAAGATTTGGTGTTTCCTCTCTTATTGTCTTTTCTGAAGAAGCAATGAAAGGGAAGATTGTGGACAAAGCACCCACCTTAAAGAACTTGAAATTATATCATGTACTTCCTTTGTTAAAAAAATACTAAATTGAAAAAGTATGATCACTTGATTAAGAAGCTCCAGTTTATAGTATGATAATTTAGTACTTGCATTATGCAACATTAGTAATTATTTTAACCAAGTATGCGTGTTGGTCAAAACTCTTCCCTATTAATATAGGTATCCCCTTTTGTAACTATACTAGTTAATTTTGTGGAGACAAGTTTGCCGCAGGCGTCGACAAGGGAACCTGTTTCGCATAAGATGGTCAAACGCAGACAACCAAATAGCGTCAAGCTAGCTATACTGTCAAGTCGATCCTTCAAAAGTATAAATAACCTCAAAAGAATAGGTTTTATTTAGGGCGGTAATCAACTGATAAAATACTTCGCCTATTGTCAGCTCTTCCGGTTAACAATCCGTCAACCCTAAACTTATAAGTACCTTAGTCACGCCTATGAACTTATTCTATTTTTCTATTTGGAAGGAAATAAAAAAATCTACGTTTTGCAGAAAAAATTGCTTTAATTGTTAATATATCCCCTTTTATAACTATATGTTCAACTTTTACTATCGCCCTTTAATTCAGGATCCTTCCTCTAATGTAGTAAAAAGAATTGAAATAAAAAGAGACTAATAAACTCCTTTCTTCATGAAAGGAGTTCCTCCTCTGGTTTTAAATATACTATTGGTCAAATGATCATGAGGATATAGTTTTTCCTCCAGTAGACCTTTTGTAATTCAAATACCGAATTTCCATAAGAGTTTAAGTTTTCTGCATTATAAAAAGTATTTAATAATCAATAGATCAATTAATAGACAATTATAAGTAAATTACTTGATAAACGTTAATTGGTAATTGATAAAAATGATAACTAATCTGTAGTAGCCAAGGTTTGAGAATTCGGGAGATCCTTATGCAGTGGTTAAATATTTGGAAACAAATTAACAAAGCTTACGTCCCTAGGATATTGAACGTTAATTGATATTTAATCCTCCTCAACCGTGACTTATTGGTCCAAGATATACGTATTGAATTCATTTCCTGTGAAATAAGATCAAGAAGCCTACATTGTCTAAAGATTCAGATTTATTCTCAAATCACTTTTGAAATGGTTGAGTGAAGAACCATACTCTGAATAAAGGTTGCTTAAGTTGAAAATTGTTGCATCAAGAATTTAGGTTTTCTTTATTAGCTAGAACCCTGACGTGACTGACTACCACCTTCTTCTTGGAAGCTACTTGCACGTGCAAACATTTTATGAATCAGAAGCTTAGTAATTGTAAAGTAATTAACACTCACGTCTCATTTATGTGTGCATATGCCACACGTAAAATAAAATACAAAAAGTCAAAATCTCATACTTGCATGTGAAAACCCCACCCCCTATATAAACCCTAAAACCCCCCTTTACATATCGTAGCAAAACATTTTCGAGCCATTCTCTACAGAAGACCTCCTTTTATTCCTTGTATATTCTTGATTCCATTCAAACATTTTCGACAATATTTGGTTTGGTATTAATTCAGTCAGAGAAAACACGATTCACACTAATGGAGAAACTCAACCTTCGCCTTCTGATTCTTGTCCTATCGATATTCTCCGTGAAGTGTGCAGCGGAGAGTAGTACTAGTCGTTTACATCCTCGTACTAAGACTTTTGTAGAGTTACAATGCAGGCGAACTCGTTATCCAAAACTATGCGTAACTTCTCTAGCCAACCATGTAAATTCTACTTCACAAGATCCTCAAGAAATAGCTCAAGTTGCTTTGAAGGTAAGTTTAGTTAGGGCTGTATATACAAAATACTACCTCATGAAGGTATGCAAAGAACTTAATCAAACCAAAGCTAAGGATAATCAAGGAGTGTACGATTGTTTCGAACAAATCTCCAATGGCGTTTCTCAGCTTACAAATTCTGTTAAAGAGCTTCAACATTTGAGTTTAGATGGTGAAAGAGCATTTGTATGGCATCAAAGTAATGTTCAAACTTGGCTTAGTACAGTTTTGACTGATGCATTCAATTGCTTGGATGGGATTAATTCTGGGTATTCAATGGGTGGTAAAGTGAGGGCTACTATTAAAGCTAAGGTTCTTAATGTTGCACAAGTTACTAGCAATGCTTTGGCTTTGTTTAATGGGTTTGCAGATAGGCATAAGGCTTCTCATGATAATGGCTATGGAAAAATCGAACCCTAAAATACGTGCAATGGACCCGGACAACACAATTAACTAGCAGGCTTGGACACCACGATTATTACAAAGTAAAATGGGGATGTTGAATTTGTGTTTTGGCTTCCTTTAGTTCTTTTTGTTATGTATGTCACTACATATGTAACTTCACTTTCCTTTATTTCCCTTTTTTGTTTTTTGGGTGCATGCGGGAATAATGTAACTTCACTAAATCTGTGAATATATATTTTTGTACTTACTTTATATATATAAAAGGAAAAATCGATGAAAATATTTCTGAATATGGATAGATCCAAAATTTAAATTTTATAGGTTCAAAGTCCGATGTTCTTTGAAATTATGAGTATAAAATTTATTGAGAGTTAATTATTATTACTTATACCTTGTACTATGCTGAGTCAGCATGTAGTTATGTGCAGTTATTTGTAATAGTTGTAAAGCTTTTGTATCTGTATAGGTATAGTTAGCATACATGTACATATATACACAATACAATAATGAGAAATATTAGAGTTCCATTTTACAATTCATCTCATTCTCTCTCCTCTCAGTCTCTTTCCTCTCTCTCAGAACTCTCGAGAATCACAATTGAAGCTTCTGAGCAAGCTTTGTATCTTCTTCATTTTGTTAATCTCAATATGGTATCAAAGCCAGAAAAACGCATTCGCTCGAAATCTGCCGGAATTTTTGTGTCTCAAAACTCTTTTCCTTCGTCGCCTACTAGGATTTGGATATGTGACTACAATTTTCGTACGAATTGAAGAATTTTCTACAAAATTGATCTGTCTACTCACTAAATTAGTTGATACATTCGTCAATTTCATCAATTAGACCTTCTCACATGGCTGTCGATCAAATCGAATAAATCACGCCCAGTACGAGCAGAAATGACCAATCGGTCATCGATGCGAGCAGTCCTCTATACATTCACCCTTCGGACAGTCCCGGAGTAATGCCCAGTTCCGTCTGACGGAATTGGGTATAGATCATGGAGAAGGAGTATGTTACGAGCCCTATCAGTCAAAAACAAATTAGGGTTCATAAATGGGGAATGTAGGATGAACTTACCCCTAATCCACCTCAGTTTCATCAATGGGAGAGGTGCGACGATATGGTAACTTCCTGGATCCTTAACTAGCAAATGAGATTTTTGATAGTGTTGAGTATGTCAATGACTCAATCGAGCTTTAGAGGGAACTGGAAGATCGATATGATCAAACAAATGGGGCAAAGATATATCAGATCCAAAAGGAGATTAACGACCGTGTTTAGGGCTCCTTAGACATCACTGCCTACTATAAGCGAAAAAAGATTGTGGGAAGAATTAAACACGCTGAGTGCTAAATCTCAGTGCAGTTGTGTTTGCGCATGTGGATCAAAGGAAACTATGCATAAGGCAGAACAAGATCGACGATTGATTCAACTCTTGATGGGCCTAAATGAGGTCTATACAATAGTGCGAGGAGGCATTTTGATGATGAGACCTCTGCCATCCTTGTCACAAGCCTTCTCTCTGAGTAGCAGAGGGAATTTAGGCCAAACAATCAATTAAACCTCGAGTCTACTTCATTGCATGTGAATTCCATATCTTCACAACATCAAAATCCACTCAGAGCTAGGTACTTCAAAACACGCTACACAGCTAACAATAGGAGTCGCCCACTCTATGACTACTGCAAGAGGCCAGGCCACACAAAGAAGAAGTGTTACAAGCTACATGGGTATCCCCAATGCAATTTATACAACAATTAAGCATCAGTTGCACTAGTACTCAACAATTCAGTCAGAGTAACAATTCAAATCAGATTCAAGGTCATAAGTTTAATAGAGGAAAAGGAGCTATGGCAAATGTGCATGGAGACCCAGTTGATCTGCTCCATGAGAAGGAAGATGATCCAATTCTATATGATGAGAATCAAAATGTCAACTTTACAAAGGAAAAATATGGGCAAATAATGAGGTTGCTGCAACACTTCCAGACAGGAAACACAGGAGGATCTCCCAGTAATGTCAACATCACTAATGGTGCTGTCAACTTTGCAAGTATTGTAGTTTTCACTTTTTCTGGTGATTTTTGACAAACCATCATGCAAATGTTTCGAATCAAAGTCTAACTTTTGGATCATAGACTCAGGAGTATCTAACAATATGACCTTCAATAAAACAACACTAGTAATATCACCACACAACCATGTCCTCTACTGATAAGTTTACCAAATGGATATAGGGTGAAAGTTCTTGAATTTGGAGATGTGTACTTAGACCTAAAATCACCTTACACAAAGTCCTCTATGTTCCATCTTTCAAGTACAACCTGATTTTTGTCCTTTCACTTGCAGTGCATCTTAGATGTATTGTGTTGTTTATTGATGCACTATATCTATTATAGGCCTCTTTAGTGAAGAGGCCTCAGGTGATTGGTAGTAGCAAGGAGGGACTATACTACCTATGTTCCAGATGTCTAAAGGGTAAACGTACTTTTTCAAATGCTAATGTGTCACTACATCTTAGTGAAGAGGCCTCAGGTGATTGGTAGTAGCAAGGAGGGACTATACTACCTATGTTCCAGATGTTTAAAGGGTAAACGTACTTTTTCAAATGCTAATGTGTCAGTTTCTTGTTGCAACTGTTTTCTTCTGCAAGTATAGTGGAGACTTTAAAAATCCTACTCGTCCATATCACCATTAACCAAATGTAAATACATCCACTCACAATAATAAGAATGAGTCTTTAGCTGTGTTTGATAAGTATGATGTGAATCTTTTGTGGCATAATAGGCTTGGCCTTGTTCCCTTTGCCAAAATGAGAGGAATATCCTCCATACCTGTGAATTTCTCACCTAAACAATCATTCATCTGTTCCATTTGTCCTATGGCTAGGCAAGCCAGACTCCCATTCCCACAAAGAACTAGTACCTCTACTCAGATATTTGAATTACTGTATATTGAAATATAGGGTCCCTACCATGTCACTACCCATGATAATTACAAGAACTTCCTCACAATAGTGGATGATTTTAGCAGACCCACTTGAACCCATTTACTAAGCAGTAAAAGCAATGCTCTACAAGCCCTTAAAGTCTTTATAACCATGATTGAGAATCAATTCAACACTTCTATAAAAATCATCAGATCTAACAATGGCTTGGAGTTTACGAGTCCTAAAGCCACCACATTTTATCAATCCAAAGGTATCATTCATTAGAAAAATCTGTCCATATACACCATAACAAAATGGGGTAGTGGAGAGAAAATACAAATATCTCCTAGGCACTTATGTTTCAATCTAAATTACCAACTAGATATTGGGGAGAATGCATTTTGACAGCCACCTACTTAATTAACAGATTACCTACTACCTACCTAAACAATAAATGCCCCTTTGAACTTTTATATCACAAGAAACCCTACTCTCATTTTAGGAGTTTTGGTTGTCTTTGCTGCCCTACTATGCCTAAGGTGCACAGGAATAAATTTGAGCCCAGAACAATTCCTCATGTTTTTATAGGCTATCTTTTTGGGACAACGGGTTACAAAGTACTAAGCCTAACCACTAGGAAGATACATATCTCTAGTGATGTGGTGTTCTATGAAAATGTATTTCCCTTTACTCTAGCTTCTAAGGATGTTTCCCTATACAATATCTTCAAATCAATCTCCTTTCCTACTTACATTGAGGGTGACAGTCTACATCTTGGTGTTCAAAGTTCTACAAATATCATATCTCTAGGTGTGCATCAACACCCTAAATTTTCTCCTGTTAATGAGACTTCAACACATACATCAGACACCTCATTCCCTTATGCCTCTATCCCTGCAGCTTCATATGAAGCTACTAGTCATTCTTCACCCAATTCTACTCAATCAGAAACACCTATACTCAGGAAGTCCAACAGAACATACAAAGCTCCTACTTACCTCAAGGATTATATTTGTACCTTTCCTAACACATCTCAACCTGCTACCTCTCAATGTTCACCATCCTTGAATGCACTCTTCTCCAACCATAATCACATCACCCCTGGTGTTTTATGTTTCGAGAGTCATCACTTGGTGACAAATGTTTGTCATGATAGTGATCCATCCTCATTTGAAGAGGCAACACTTAATCCTGCATAGCAAGCAGCCATGACACAGGAATTTGATGCTCTTCATGCCAACCATACTTGGGACCAAGTACCCTTGCCAGTTGGGAAACAAGAAATAGAATGCAAGTGGGTTTATAAAGTAAAGCATAAAGCAGATGGAAGTATCGAGAGATTCAAGGCTAGATTAGTGGTGAAAGGTTATACTCAACAAGGTGGGGTTATACAGAGACATTTTCTCTGGTTGTCAAGATGACAACAGTCAGAGTTTTGGTTACTGTTGTTGTGAAGAAAGGCTAGGATATATTTTAACTTGATGTAAACAATGCATTCCTCCATGGTGACCTATATGAAGAGGTATTTATGGAGGTGCCACCAGGTCTTCTAATTGATCAGTCTGGTTCACACAAGATGGTGTGCAAGCTAAACAAGTCTTTGTATTGGGTAAAACAAGTCAGTAGGCAGTGGTATGCCAAGCTGACTGAAACCCTTTCATCAATGTGGTACAAGCATTCTAAACTATTCACTGTTCTCCAAGAAGACCTCATCCTCCACCATCTTTGTAGTTGTTTATGTTGATGATGTTATCATCACTGGTACTAATTCAGTGGAGATAGCCAACTTAAAGTTATTCCTTGACAAGCAGTTCAGAATCACGGACCTAGAGAGACTTCACTACTTCTTGGGCTTAGAAGTCCTTTACAAGCCAAACAATGTTATTATTTCTCAAAGGAAGTTTTCCTTTGACTTGTTAAAGGAGTATGACTTCTTTGCCTACAACAACTTATCTTCCCCTCTTGATCCTTCTTTGAAATTGAAGACCAATGAAGGCACTCTTCTCCCGGATCCCACATATTACAGAAAACTAGTGGGCAAGCTAAATTTCCTAACTAACACCAGGCTAGATATTGCATACAGTGTGCAACTTCTCAGCCAATTCATGCAAGCACCTAGAGATACACACTTGACTGCAGCTTTCCATCTTCTCGGATACCTCAAGAAGGATCCCACACTGGGGATATTTTTCTCCAACAACACTGATTATTCTATCTCTGCATACTGTGACTCTTACTGGGCGGCCTGCCCTGACTCTAGGAGATCTATTACTGGTTATATTATTCTAGTGGGAGATAGTCCCATCAGCTGGAAGCCTAAGAACCAAGAGACTATTTCGTTATCTTCAGCTGAAGCTGAATACAGGTCCCTCAGGAAAGTTGTTGGGGAACTGGTGTGGTTAAACAAATTATTTGAAGAGCTCACTATCCCATAGTCCAGTCCCATTGCTGTCCTTTGTGATAGCCAATCTGCCATCCATATTGCTCACAATCATGTGCTCCATGAGCGGACAAAGCATATTGAAGTAGAGTGTCACTTTGTAAGGAACAAAATCTAGGAGGGCCTGATTTCTCTCCACCATGTAGCCACTAATGATCTATTGGCTGACATTCTTACCAAATCCCTCACAGGAGTTAAACATACTGCTGTCCTTGGCAAGTTGGTTGTGAGACCCTCCCATCCAACTTGAAGAGGGATATTGAGAGTTAATTATTATTACTTCTACCTTGTACTATGCTAAGTTAGCATGTAGTTATGTGTAGTTAGTTGTAAAGTTAGTTTTATCTTTAGAGGTATTATAGTTAGCATACGTGCACATATATACACAATACAATAACGAGAAGTGTCAGAGTTCTATTTTATAATTCATCTCATTCTCTCTCCTCTTGGTCCCTTTCCTCTCTCTCAGAACTCTCGAGAATCACATTGTAGCTTCTGAGCAAGCTTCATATCTTCTTTATTGGGTTAATTTCAATAAAATTTAATATTTATAAAATATTTCACGACCCTCACAAAAATATCTGTGGCATTTGTTAAAAATTATTAGATATTGAATCCATATTCAAAACTATAAGTCCGTTTGCAAACGCTGAGATCACGGCAATCTTATTATTGAGATGGAGATCATGAGCTCATAAAGGAAAAAAAAAAAATATAATCACAAATAGTTATAGTTGAATCGGTAGTGTTTATTGATATTAGGTGTTGAGAGTTAGCGTTGGTGATTCACTTGCCAGTGAGTTCCAAAATAGATCTGTATCGTCTCCATGACTCCATTATGGTTTATCGATTTAAATTGATATTTTATGTTGTTGGTGTATAGTTTAATCTGCGATAATAGTTTGATTATTATTACTACAACAAAGTATGGAATC
Organism: Nicotiana obtusifolia; assembly: GCA_002018475.1. Classification (NCBI taxonomy): domain Eukaryota; kingdom Viridiplantae; phylum Streptophyta; class Magnoliopsida; order Solanales; family Solanaceae; genus Nicotiana; species Nicotiana obtusifolia. The sequence continues at coordinate 226,390 of MCJB01020021.1, forward strand.
GGCAACAACAATACCAATAATATATCTGTAGGTAAATAGCAACAGCATAATTTAGTTGTTGTTATATGATAAAACTTTTAGCCATTAGTTTTTTCCTGTTGGCAAACATTTTAATCTTATTGGTGCCATTGTTTAATCATGAGTTTTTTCATCTTTTTCCCAGAAATTTAAAGTTTCTACTGATACAGTAAATAGGTTAAATGAGGGAATGAGTTTAATCATATATTTAATTAGCCAAAAAGATTATGATTTCAAGAGATTTTCCGAATAAGAGAAAAATTGAATATTTAAATAATCCATCCTATATAGATAGTTTTCTTTTTATTTTCGAAAGTTAGGGACATATGGTCACGATTTCGCGTGCCGCCATCCCATTTCCTACAAATAAAAATAAAATAAATATTCATTTAGTTAATGCTAAGATGCCAAATATCCTCTATTATGTAAACTTCCCATGAATGCGCATTTTGTATTGAAGTGCATGATGAGAATATAATTTGATAAAATTTACATTGTGATCTCCATTTTTTTAAAATTGATTCTGCCGTATGGCAGACCCTATATAACAAAATAGAAAGTTATATAAGAATAGGATTATGTGTTTCAACACAGCCCTCAAGACAGATGAATTGACATGCCCATTCACATGACAAAAAACTTGTTAGCACTTCACAAAATGCCCATTGTGATCTCCATTCATTTTGAATATTATAACTAACGTTTTCTCTCTTCCTTGTTTGTTAATACTAAAAGAAGTACATATCTTAATTAGAGTTGCATGCGTAAGAAAAATAAGGGAGACTCTCCCCTCCATATCAATAAGAAAAAGTTGTCAGTGACACATGCTCTAACCCAATTACAATGCATATATATTCATCATCTTACATATACGCCGTCCCCGTACATAATTCACGTAGCAAATAGACCAACAAGTCCTAATTTCCTTAAGACAATATTAACTACGACACTTATTTACTCTGCAACCAAGTCAATCAATGAACCAGGCCTTACCTTTTCATCAAGTCTCCAAACCAATCAAATCTAACCAATTATCGACTAAACAATTCAAAATAAACTTTAGATTCTATTTACGAAGGAAAAAGGTTCAATCTTTGATGAATATGAAATTGTCAACCCCGGGATCGCTTGGTCACAACCCGATTCTGACTAAAACCAGATTACCCATTCATCCCCGAGCTCGGTTATGTGATTTGTTTCGAAATCTTACCTCAATTTGAGGTCTAAATCTCAATTTTACAAAATCCTCAATTTCTACCCAAATCCTTAAATTCTACCATGGAAATCCTAGATTTGATGTTGAAAACACATGAAAAGTATTAGGTAATTGAAAGGAAATAAATTAAAGTTGCTTACTAATGAATTTGGGAAGAAAAATCTGTTGAAAAATCGCCTCCAAAGTGTTTAGGGCTGAGAAATAGTATATCATAGCTTAAATGAGGGAATGAGTTTAATCATATATTTAATTAGACAAAAAAAATTATGATTTCAAGAGATTTTCTGAATAAGAAAAAAATTTGAAATATTTAAATAATCCATCCTATACAGATAGTTTTCTTTTTCATTTCGAAAGTTATGGACATATAGTCACTAATTCGACTGCAACCATCCCATTTCCTACTAATAAAAATAAAATAATGCTAAGATGCCAAATATCCTCTATTATGTAAACTTCCTACGAATGCACATTTTGTATTGAAGTACATGATGAGAATCTGATAAATTTTGCATGGTGATCTCCATTCATTCTGAATATTATAATTAACGATTTCTCTCTTTTTGTTTGTTAATACCAAAATATGTACATATCTTAGAGTTGCATGCATAAGAAAAGTAAGGGAGACTCACCCCTCTACATCAATAAGAAAATATGAAAAGCTAAAGGAAGGTGATTGTCGGTTAAAACTCAGTAAAGTTTACACCTTTGTTGGTAATTTAATCACCTTTTCATTTTCTTTTATTTCTTGCTTTGCTAATTAAATTCCTTAAAACTCTTTTCCAATGGCGCTCCAAAATTTGCCAATACATAACCTTTTCGAATAACCAAAAATGTAGCCAACCAAATTGAATTTGCGCACCCAGGGCACAGTATAAAGAACTAAGGGCATTAATTTATTGCTCCAATTGCAACGTCTAGAAATACTTGTTCTGTATTTCGAAACTTAAATTTATGAAACGCAAAATCTTATCGGAAACAACATGAAAATCAACATATTTGAAAATATTTAAGAACTTTTCCACATATCAGTTATTAAAAATTCAATGTATTCCTAACTTTCTAAATATGTCAAACAATAAAAATAAATGATGTCAAACTTAATATAAAATTGGGATGAGTTTTTAATAACAATTAAAACTAAGATTTGTATAGCAAACAAATAACAACTGATACCACCAAACAACTACTAATTACTTGTCTAAAGGTCGTAGGTCACGACATTGACGATCTTTTGATCTTCCTTGGCAAGAAAAAGAACCTCTAATTGAATCAATGAGGCACCAAAAATTAGGTAAAAGGACAACCAAAATTCTTGGCACCTCATTGACCAATAAGAGATCTTCTTCCACAACAAAAATACGATAATGTGATACCATGTTTTATGTCAAAAATCATACATTTTCACCGGTATTTATAGCCCATTCTAGACTTGGCATAGGCTGGTAATTTAGCACATTTGGTAAATTATTTATGATATTAGATTTGATAGATCTATTTCTAACATCATTAATTCAAGTATTTTATGATATTTTATTTCATAAATCTATTTCACACATTATTAATTATATATTTCACCAGTCTATGGTCGTAATTATGATTTTACTTAATTGAGATGTAGAAATTGAATCTAGTTTATATTAGATATCATTAATTCAAGTATATTTTAACAATTCATGAGCTTACAGTCTTACCTACGGTCAATGTTTTAAAGGCGTGGACTAGATGGGAGACATTTTATCTAACATGTGTTGAGGCAAAAGTATTAGGAGAATATATTTTATATTAGGAAAGTATATTTTATATTAGGAGAATATATTTTATATTAGGAAAGTATCTTTATTATTCCATATCTTCCATTGATTTGATTTAGTTCCTATACTAATCCCTATTGGTCTTTGATTTGTATTCTAGCACTATAAATAGGGATCGTGTAAACCATTGAGAATCAATAAAGAAGATCATATTCCTTCATGGTAATCAGAGCCTTTTTACTCTAAATTTTTTTTTCGCCCATCCCTTCATCATGGGTGATGAACCGGCAACTACTAACAACAACAACTCTATTGCCGACAAACAACCACTACACCCGGCCTATACGGTCACCAACATCAACATATCACCAGATTTCGGCCCAACAGGAAATAATGCTCTCAACCCAAGTGATATCGGCACAGCTCTCACAAATTTGAATCTCAATTACACTGACCCACAGTGGTACATGGACACCGGTGCATCCTCACACATCACATCGGATTCAGGTAAATTAATCACTCCATGTTTATTACCTATAAATCCTATTTTTGTCGGTAATGGTAAATGTTTACCTATTAGTGGTTCCGGTAATGGCTTTTACAAACTTCCCAACAAAACCTACCAATTAAATCAAATTATCCACTCCCCACATGCCATTAAAGATCTATTATCAGTTCGTAAATTTACAACTGATAATCAAGTTTCCATTGAATTTGACCCTTTTGGGTTTTCTTTAAAGGACCTCAAGGATGGGCACCTCCTTTCCCGACACAATAGCAATGGGGATCTTTATCCACTCACTCCGCCCGCATTCTCTCTTATGTCATCAACATCCACACCATGGCACGATCGTCTTGGACATCCCGGAGCGAATGTGCTAAATTACCTTAGTCGTTATTTTATTCATAAATGTAAGGTTGAACATCTAGCTTGTCACTCATGTCAAGTTTCCAACAGTAAACGGTTACCTTTTGTTGATTTTGTTTCTAGTACAATTAAACCGTTTGATATTATTCATTGTGATCTGTGGACATCACCAGTTTTGAGTAATTCAGGATATAAATATTATATGGTTCTTCTTGACAATTACACACATTATGTTTGGGTGTATCCACTAAAATATAAATCTGAAACCTTTCCCACTTTCTCAAAATTTCATAAACTAATCCAAACCCAATTAACTCGATCATTAAAACTTTTCAATGTGACATCCGGGGGGAATTCGATAATAATGAATTCAAAAATTTTGCTGCTCTTAATGGCCTCGTGTTTCGTTTTTCATGCCCACAAACATCCCAATAAAACGGTAGATCCGAAAGAATGATCCGCCGTTTAAATGACATTATCCGGGCACTCCTTGTTCATGCTCGTCTTCCATTCACCTTTTGGGTAGAAGCACTTCACACTGCCGCCTATCTTCACAATATCCTTCCTACAAAGAGACTGCACTTCCAAACACCTGCATTTTCCCTCTACCTTCGCCATCCAACATATGATCACCTTCGTGTATTCGGTTGTGCGTGCTATCCCAACATGTCGGCTACCCAAACCAACAAACTCTCCCCTCGATCAACCCGTTGCATCTTCTTAGGATACCCACCAGATTTTCGTGGCTACCGTTGCTATGACCCCATCTCCGGGCGGGTTCATCTCTCACGTCATGTTGTCTTTGACGAACATACGTTCCCATTCAACGAACCTTTATCACCCACAACTTATACATTCTTAGATGAACCTCTTCCACATCTTTCACCATTCTTCCAACCTACATTCACACCCACTCCATCAACTGGCCCAACCGCCACACCCACACCTCCACCCAACAATCCTTCATCCATTCCATCAACCAACACCACCCAATCCCTCCCAAAAACTGCATCCACTGACCCATCCCCATCCATAACCACTACACCCACCAATAATCATCAAATGCAAACCCGTGCCAAAGCCGGGGTTGTCAAACCCAACCCTCGCTACAACCTAGCCGCAACTTCCACTATCTCACCGGTCCCCACACCCTATGTTAAAGCCCTATCGGACCCTAACTGGCTACGTGCCATGAACGATGAATTTAGTGCCTTGCAGGTTAATAATACATGGGAATTGGTTCAAAGACCGACGGATAGACCGGTTATCCGCTCAATATGGTTGTTCCGTCACAAGTTTAAATCTGATGGCACCTTGGATCGGTATAAGGCACGTCTTGTATGCAATGGCAAATCTCAGACTATTGGAATTGATTGCACGGAAACTTTTAGTCCTGTGGTGAAACCAGCAACCATTCGTACAGTTCTATCATTGGCGGTATCGAGGTCCTGGCCTATTCACCAACTTGATGTGAAAAATGCTTTCCTAAATGGCGACTTGCAGGAAACGGTCTTCATGAATCAACCTCCGGGTTTTGTTCACCCTCAGTTCCCTAACCATGTTTGTCGTCTCCGGAAATCCCTATATGGTTTAAAATAGGCACCAAGAGCGTGGTACTCACGGTTTTCTTCATTCATCACATCTCTGGGATTTCGAAGCAGCACGTGTGATACATCTCTATTCATTTATAAGAATGGGGAACAGCTCGCCTATCTACTACTATATGTCGATGACATTGTCCTCACGGCTAACCAACCAGCTCTCCTCCATAGTATTATCTCCCGGCTTTCTAATGAATTCGCCATGACCGATCTAGGTCAGCTCCATCATTTCCTTGGCATCACAGTTACCCGAGACAATCAATCTCTGTTTCTCGGTCAGTCACAGTATGCCCGGTCCAATGCTGAAGCCGAATATAGGGGGGTAGCAAATGCCGCAGCTGAAGCTACATGGATCCGTAATTTGCTTCTTGAGCTTCA
>MCJB01020021.1:232254-290900 GCA_002018475.1 Nicotiana obtusifolia
GCTTCATGTTCCGGTCCTCAAAGCTACGGTAGTTTATTGTGACAACGTCTCAGCCGTTTATTTGTCAGGCAACCCCGTGCAGCACCAGCGTACCAAACATGTAGAACTGGATATTCACTTTGTTCGGGAGAAAGTTCAGATCGGTCACATTCGAGTTCTTCATGTGCCGTCTTCATCACAGTATGCGGACATCTTTACTAAAGGACTCCCGAGATACGTATTTGACTCGTTTCGATCCAGCTTAAACGTTTCAGCCTACCCACGTTCAAGCTGAGGGGGACTATTAGGAGAATATATTTTATATTAGGAAAGTATATTTTATATTAGGAGAATATATTTTATATTAGGAAAGTATCTTTTATTATTCCATATCTTCCATTGATTTGATTTAGTTCCCATAATAATCCCTATAATTGTGCCTAAATTAGTGGTCTTTGATTTGTATTCTAGCACTATAAATAGGGATAAGAGGTGTCCCCTGGCCGACCGATATCGGTTGTCCCATTTCGGCTGCTCCGGCCTATGTATCCGATTTGTTGATTTCGAGACCGGGGCGGCCCGACCCCATACTATGCCCGGACCTGACTTCACTCGATTGCATCCGACCCAATACACCCACCTTACGATGAGTAATCTTCTATTACGATTTTTCTAGAGCTTCCAGTAGCATAATCATTACAACGACGAGATCTCTGCAAGAAAGAAACGATCTATGGAGATTAATCTAAAATATTAGTCATGGATGGAGCAGGTTCACTAAAAAAAAAAAGGAAAAAAAAAAGGCTATTTGCGGGGGTTTATCTGCGGAGGTGGGTATTAACACCCGCAAATTGTATTATATTGCTGGGTCAACCAAGCTGCCAAAAACTATCTTTTAATTGGGACGGTCAAGACCTCCGCTAAATAAAAATAAAGAGTGCTAAAATTTTCCACATTATCTTTCTAGTTTCCCTCATTTTTTCCCCAAACCCTTCTTCTCCTTCTCTCTCACTCTCACCTCAAAAGACATTTCTTTCTCTCTCACTCCCCCCAATCTGAAGAAAAACAAAGAGACATACGTCTCAAAAATTTAGCAGTGAAACTTCAATCACTGTTAATATTATTTACCATTGTTCAAGTAATATGTTTTATTAGCTTTATATTTAATTTTATTCAGGTAATTTCTCTTATTTGAAGAGTGAGCCAGCCATGGATATATAGATTCTAGCTTGGAATTTTCAGATTTAAACCTATAATTTTTTTTCGTTTCCCTCATTTTCCCAACTCCTTTTACTCATTCTCTGATTTTGTGTAATTTCTCAGGTGTATTGCTATTTGCTTCAGTCAGCATAATTTCTCCGCACAGGTATTGTTATATTTGCATAAAGATCTTTCTTTTATCTTGCATGTTCGATTTTCACTACGATTTGAGTGTGACTGAAAGTATTTTGGTTTTTAAATATGTGCATGCTTTTGTTAGGTATGACTGAAACTTTCTCCTTTTCTCGTTCTTAATAGCTTCAAATTTGGGGTTAAAATTAATTTTTTTTAAGAGTTTGTAGATTTGGGGTTAAAAAGAAAAAGTAGCTTTATCTGAATGTTGTTCATTGGTAGGTAAGTGTGAAATAGTTACTTTTATTAACATTATTTAATTTTTAAAATGTGCATTTGTGAAAGAGGATGCTTTTCTTTAATTCTTATATATGACAATACTTATGGACTTTGAGGTGTAGTTTTCTGCCTTTGAGTATTACTTTTAAATTAAGCTGAAAAATCATAAACCAATTAATTTCTGTTAAAAAAACATATAATGTAGGACTATTTAAAACCTAACAACAGAAACTATCAAGTTACCCCACTCTAATTTGATTTACTTACAGGTTGCAAAACTATTCTGGTTTTTTATCGAATTCTCTTGCGCAAAAGAATCCTCATTGACAGTTGCACTTCTGAAATTTTTAGATCAATTTGTACTTTCTAATGGACAAGTCTTGGATTGGAATGCCAAGAACCTCAACAGAATATTTGCTTGGTTTGAATCAATTTCTAGATTCTTCGTTTATGAATGGAGGTATAAGAGATAAAATAAAATGTCTTTGTCCGAAATGTGGTTTTGAAAAGTGGCAGAAAAGAGGTATAGTGCTTGATCATTTGATTTGCAAGTCATTTCCTCAAAATTATGTCACTTGGGTTCTTCATGGGGAAATAAATGTATTGCAGAATTCTGGGAACATAGTGGTCACTCAAGATGCACCACCTCCTGAAAATCCTATAGAATTGCTGATTAATGAAGTATTTCGGGGCATAGGGCATAAGCGCGTTGATGTAGGTCCATCATAAGTAGTGAAAGAAGAAGAAATATTAAATGATATTCCCGCTTCAAATAATAAAGACTTTTTTGAGTTGCATAGAGATGGAGGTCAAGAACTAGATGAAGGGTCCAAGTACTCAAAGCTAGAATTTTTGTTAAAATTATATCACATAAGGTGCTTGTCAAGGCTAAGTGACAAGGGGATGACTATGATACTAGATCTTCTAAAGGATGAATTTAACTTTGCAAAGATCCCTGATTCTTTTTATGAAGCCAAGAATACCATCAACAAGCTTTGTCTTGATTATGTCCAGATAGATGCTTGTCCAAATGACTGCATATTATATTGGGAAGATGATGCTAATGAGGAAACATGCAAGTATTGTCACACTTCTAGATGAAAGCTTAATGAGAAGAGCAACAACAATCATGTATCTACTATTGGTAAGAGGAAAGAGAAGAAGAAGAAGAAGAAAGAAAGAAAAGAAACCAGCCAAAATTTTGCATTACTTTCCATTAAAATCAAGACTACAAAGATTGTTCATGTGCTCTAAGACTGCCGAGCATATGAGATGGCATGTGGAGGATAATAACAAAGATGGAATCATGAGACATCCTAGAGATGGTGAGGCATGGAAAAGGTTTGATACAATTTTTCCTGAATTTTCTTCTGATCCATGAAATGTTCGATTAGGACTAGCTAGTGATGGTTTCAATCCTTTTGGGACGATGAGTACTACTTATAGCATTTGGCTAGTGGTTCTTGTCACAACCCAATTTCACCTATAGGCCGTGATGGCGCTCAACGTTTCCGCTAGGCAAGCCAACGGTAAACTAGCCATGTGTTTATTCCTTTGTAACACTTTCGAAATAGTGGATTTTTATTTGTCAAGTAAATATGAGGTGAAAATTTAATAAAAGTAAAGTGTAAACTAATATAAGAACAAGTGTGGTGAAGTAAATACTCAAAAACCATCAAATGTCTACTAGCATAATTTCAGGACCTGGTGTCTGAAATGGAGTAGACAAAAAATAAAAGCAAAAGAGAGACTCCAGGTGCTGCAGAACGGACTCGAAAAGCAGCTCACCACTAAGTCTCGAAATATCAGGGGTGTGCCCCGAGATAACTACCAGATGCATTTGCCTTAAAACCTGCACGAACAGTGCAAAAGTGTAGCGTGAGTACATAAACAAAATGTACCCAGTAAGTATCTAGTCTAACCTTGAAGAAGTAGTGACAAGGGGTTGACATCGACACTTACTATGGACAACAATAAAAATTCTAAACAGGTATAAGCCATGGAAACAATAACAATAACACAATGTCAAGCAATAGGTAAATGACCCATTAACTGATAATAAATTTCAAAATCTCTAACCAACATCTTTAACCCCAAATCAATTTCTGTCATTTAATAATTTACAACCTCTCGAGCCATAAAGTAATATCAAGTGAAATCAGGCTCCGAGTATTATCACGCACGATTTATGCCGAGGTCGTATGGCTCCATCCAAAATATACTGTGTGCACTGCCGAGGCGAATGGCAAAAACAATAGATGTATATATTAACCTGCCGAGGCGAACGACCCGCTCCCATTAGAGTAGAGAAGTTTACCTCACTCGCGGAAGTACTTGCGACGCGAGTGGACATGAATTTCTCAGAGTTATTATATATTCCTCAACTCTTCCCAAAAATAAGAAATCTAAATTAGAAAGTTTCAACCTTACTGTCCCTAATCTCAGTTTTATTTAAGACAATTAATATGCATAATAAACATAACAGTACAATAAAGGCATGATGTAAATCTAAGACTACTCGGACATCTCATGGAATATAGCTACGCACGGACTCTCGTAACCTAGTGCGTACATAGCTCCCCACACAAGCAATTCGACAAGAATACACCTAAGGGGATGAGTTCCCTATTATGAGGTTAGGCAAGAGATTTACCTCGTTTTCAAGCTCACTTCCAATCCACAAATATGTTTTAAATCCACAACTTGGTGCCAAACAACCCGTAATTAGTCAAATGTTATGTAAATTAATCAATACATGTTCAAAAGTTCTTAATTTAACTATTAGAGTAATTACCCAACTCAAATTGGGAGATTCCTAAAATTCATCCTCAGGCCCACGTGCTCGGATTTCGAGAATTTTCAAAATTGTTATTCATAACCTCACGAACTCAAATATATCATTTTCACCCAATTTCATAATCATTTTCGTGGTTAAATACCATTTTTATCAAAAACCTATATTTTTCAACTCAACCCATAATTTTCATAATTTTTCATGTTAAAATCTACCCATAATCTATGTATTTAACTTACACTGGATAGAAATTACTTACCTTCAATAGCTAGGTGAAAACCCTCTTTAAGAAGCTCCAAAAGTTGCCCAAGGAGTGAAATAAATGAGCCAAAATGGCCTATGTCCCATATAAAATGGACCATTCTGCCTCCAGCGATTTCTGCTTCTGCGGAGGATCAGCCACTTTTGCGGCTCCGCATCTGCAAAAAAAGCATCGCAGATACGGCTCTCCCCCAGCTGAACTTCCGCATCTGCGGACAATGGCTGGCTTCTGCGAATCTGGGTCTGCGGCGCACATGCCGCACCTGCGGCCTTGACCGCTTCTGCGCTTGCCTTCTTCGCACCTACAATTTTGCAGGTGCGGTCCTTGCTCCGCTTCTGCGATCCCTGGGCAGTCCACGCCAGGCTGCTTTTGTGGTCGTTGGCTCGCTTCTGTGAGCTCGCACCTGCGGTTAGCTCCTTGCAGGTGCGATTGCACCAGAAGCTCTGCTGCTTCAACCATTTTCTCCAAGTCTAAACGACTTCCACGCATTGTCCGAATGGCATCCGGGGCCCCTGAGGCCTCGTCCAAACATACCGACGAGTTTGGAATCATGAAACGGGCCTGCTCAACCTCATGAAACATAGAAAACAACACCAAAACTAAGAACTACACTCCAATTTAAATCGAATCAACTTATGAACTTCAAGTTCTTCTAACTTGCCCCGAACGCGCCGAATCATACTTAAACTACTCGAAGTGATACCAAATTTTGTGTGCAAGTCTTAAATCACCATACGGAACTATTCTCGGGGTTAGAATCTCAAACGGACTTCGGTAACACCAAAACCTACTCCAAACCAAATTTAAAGAACTTTAAAACCTTCAATAAGCCAACTTTCAACTTTAGGCGCCGAAATGCTTCCGGGTCATTCAAAACCCGATCCGAACACACGTCCAAGTTCAAAATTATCATACAAACTTATTGGGACTGTTAAAGCCCGATTTCGAGGTCGTTTACTAGAAATGTTGACCCAAGTCAAACTTAACCCTTTAAAGCCAATGTTAAGAAACTAAGTGTTTCGATTTCACCCCAAACCCTTCCCAAACCTAAACAAACCATTCCCGCAAGTCATGAAACAGTAAAAGCACATACTGAGGGTCTTATTTAGGGGAATCAGGATCTAGAAAGCAAAATGACCGGTCCGGTCATTACAGTTTTGGTTCCATATAATCTTCCACCTTGGTTGTGTATGAAAAAACTAAATTTCATCCTACCAATGATCATTCCAGGTCCCCGTACAGCAGGGAATAATATAGATGTATACCTACAACCCCTTATTAAAGAGTTGAACTAGTTATGGTGTGAAGGTGTGGAAACTTTTGATTCATCAAAGAATGAAACATTTAGAATGCGAGCAGCCCTTATGTGGACAGTTGGTGACTTTCCTGGACTTGATATCTTATCTGGTTAGAATACACATGCTGGTTTTGCATGTCCCTTTTGTAATTTTTACACAGAACCTTGTTAACTTCGTCACAGTAGGAAGTGGTGCTTTACTGGTCATCGTTGGTTTTAACGGTAATGTGGAGGAAAGGATCTCGCCAATAAAGTTATCTGGTTCTGATATTATTAACAAGCGAAAGAAATTGATATTGCATTTGGGAGGCCTGCGGCGTTGAATGATAGAAGGAAAAAAAATAGACAAAGGAATGTTGGGCAAAGTGCAACTCTGCAATGGAGGAAAACAAGCATATTCTTTGATCTTCCATATTGGGAGTTCAACTTATTGCGCCACAACTTAGATGTTATGCACATAAAAAAAAATGTGTTTGACAATATTATATATTCTTTACTAAATAATAAAGACAAATCAAAGGATCATGTTAAGGCTCGAAAAGATCTACAAGATATGGTCATAAGCGTGATCTTTGGCCTGATGAGAATGAGGAATGTCGGATAGCTACTTTTGCTCTTCCAAAGGAGAATAAAATTTCCTTCCTCAAAAATTTAAAGAATGTCTCACTGCCAGATGGTTACTCAAGCAATATTTCTCATTGTATTGATTTGGATCAAAATAGAATTTTTGGATTAAAAAGCTATGATTGCCACATCAATATAGAACAATTGTTAACCAAAGCAATTCGAAATGTGCTTCCAAATCATGTTGTTGCGGTCTTGGTAGAGCTTTCTTCCTTTTTTTAGATGAAAAGCTTAAGTCTCGCGGAACTCGAAAAGATACAAGATCGTATTGTACTCACACTTTGCCACCTACAGATGTTCCCTCCATCTTCTTTTACTATATTGATTTATTTAATTTTCCATTTAGTGGATGAAGTAATCCAAGGTGGTCCAGTACATTATCGGTGGATGTATTTTATGGAAAGATGAACTACTCATTTATCCATAAAATTCTTTGAATTGTTCTTTTAATAGTAATTCAAAGTAAACACTTATTCTAATACTATTCCATTTTGGTTATAGACTATTAGGTCATTTCAAGTCTCTTGTAGGGAATAAAGCACAACCAGAAGGCTCCATAGCTGAAGGTTACATAATTGAAGAAGCTTTAACTCTCTTTTCCCGCTATTTTGAGGGTATTGAATCAAGGTTAAATAAGCCTAAACGTGTAAATGATGAACCAAATCATATTGAGCCTTCCGATATATCATCTATGTTCCCTCGGCAAGGTAAACCAGTTAGAGGCTCCTCCACATTCCGCTTGACTCCTTTGGAGAAGACTCAAGCTCATCAATATGTGTTACTTAACTGTGATGCAATGAAACTATATATTGAGCAAGAAATTTTAATTGATTAGATTTTTTACAAAGGCTTTAGAGTGAAGCGATTAAAATTAAATCCTTTCTAGTGAATTTAGGGAGCACTTAAGAAGGAGTTCAAGAGGCCGAAGGCCTTGGGTAACAGAGATAGAGAGGAGAGTTAATAGGGAGTTTCCTGATTGCTTTCCAAAGCGAGTAAGTGCATTGTAGTATATTGTTTGTCTATGTATAGCTCTATTTCTTGCACGGCTATATGTTTATACTTCTATTGTAAAGAAGTGGGCTACAAATAGGCTAAAGATGTGGTATGCGTTCAATGACCCACTTAAGAGCAGAGATGAGATTGTGGATAATGTTCTGGATAGGATTCCACGAGATCAATGGACTACTTATTGTGATTACTGTTTTAAAAAAAAATTAAGGTATATATTCAAATTCTTTGATTGGTATGTTTAATTATATGCTTATTTGTTGGTATATTTAACTTTCAAGTATCTTATTTTGTAAGGAAACATGTAAAAGAAATGCTGAAATTCGGAAGCTGCAAACCATTTCACATACGGTGGATCCAAGCCTAACTCTAGAAGAAGAGCTGAAATGGTGAAAGATGTTAATTCATATAGTTTATTTTAGTTATTAAACTTGCAACTATTGCTAATTAGTTAAGTTATTTTGACTTAATTTTTCATTTGTAGATGATTGAGACTGGACAAAAACTTGGACGAGCACAACTTTATCTTGCTACTCATAAAAAACATGATGGATCATATGTCAATGAGGTGGCAAAAGAGATATGTGTAAGTTTTTATTTATTACAAACTTAATAAAATTATGGAAGCTCATCTTTTGGGATATCATTGTTTGTTCTGTCATATGAACTTATCTCTTTTCTTTCTGCAATGGGCTATGTGAATACTATAATTAGGAAAAGATTGATCAAGCTTTGAGTCAAAGCACCATAGCTGAGTTTGTTATTTCGCCAAATGATGTTGTTGGTAAGGTGCTCGGAAAAAAGCACTCTGGAAGAGTAAGGTGCTTGGGATTAGGAGTTGTCCCTAGCAGAGCTTTTAAACACCCAAGGCCACGTTTTGGTGTTATGAATGGTTTAAGTTATAATAATGGTTCATGTTCTTCTGTGTGCCAAGATAATACAATCAAGTTTTGGATTCTCACAATGAAAGCAAAGAGAATCATGCTTAAATTATGAATGCTCACACTCAAATGATGAATGCTTTCAAGGACTATATGATAATGAAAGAAGGGAGGATGCGTGAAGAATTTGCTGGGATCTTTGTTCCTCCTCCTGCTACAACGTAAAAAAAGTTCATAATTTTTTTTATATTGAAAGAGTTGAAAAAAATAGTTCATCTACCAATGTTGTTGTTGCATCTGTTGTTCCTCTTCTTGCTGTAGTTGTGCTATTTTATGAACCAAATAATAAGACTCACTGTGAAAAAAGGCTTTAAAATGTGGTATAAATGTTAAAAGATGGTTCTTTTTTACATACCATATTGTTTTTGTTTCTCTTGCGTCTGTTGTTTTTCTTCTTGCTGCTGTTGTTTTGGTCTATGAACGAATCTAACATCAAGAATTTACTGTAAAAATAGCATTAAAATATGGTAATACGTGTAGAAATGGATCTTTCTTATTTATAATGTTGTTTTTGTCGCTGCTGCATCTTATGTTTTTCTTCTTGGTGCTGATGTGTTGTTTTTATGAACAAAATAGCAAGAAATCACTGTAAAAAAATGACAGAATGATGTGGTTAAAATTGGATTTTTTTATACACTCATGTCGTTTTTGTTGCTGCTGCATCTTATGTTTCTTTTCTTGCTGTTATTTCGCTATTTATACACCAAACAACTAGTATAAAAATAGTTTATATGCATTAAAAATCGAACTTTTTTGTATGTACGTGTATATATATATATATACATACATATGTGTATATATATATATGTATGTATGTGTGTATGTATGATGCAGATTTATTATTATAGTAACTTACCTAGAAGTGCACTTCGATCTCACTTTCTCACCAATATTCTCCATTTTATTTCATTCTTCTTGTTTTTGGTTTTGCTCTCTGCTTAAAGTTCTTGCTTAAATATCAATGACAGTAAGAATTATTATTAATCAATGTACTGTAAATTCATTATAATCTTCTATTAATTATATCTTTTTTGTAGGCAAATGATACAGCTAGAAGATCCAGTTCACCCATGGGCTTTAGAAGATCATTTGATGGTTGATTCTAGTGACAACAATTGAAGTTCCTTACAAGTGTATTAGATAATTAAGTATGATACTGGATTGAATGGTTGAAGCAAATATTTTGTGTGTAATGGCTGGCGTAGATGATTTGCTTAATAGATGAAGTAAATGTGGTGTTTAAAGCTAGTTTTGAGACTAAAGATAATACTTCATGTTAACGTTCTTTATGATTTAATGTTATTTTGATGTTACTAATTTGATATACAATTTCAATATTATGTTCATGCTTCATAATATTAATATATTTAAAATATTTTATAGAAAATTTTGGGAGCCACAATTACCCCAAAAAATCATATTATTTGAAAAAAAATAACTGGGGTTATTATAACTTTCTCTAATTAAATAAAGAGAATATGCTATGCTAATTACATAGGTTTAAACCCCTGCAAATTACTTAATTTTGGGGGGTTCCAACCGCCGCAACATTTTCCTCAACGAAGTTTTAAGTTGATTAAATATGAAAAATGCCGGGGCTAAATTGTTACTAAATCAACCGCCGCTAATGAACCAGCGCTCATGGAAAAAACCCCGCAAATTGATTACGGTGACCGATATTGCAGGGGTTTAAAAAACTGCTGCGACAACAATTTGCGGGGTTGCTGACCCCCACAATTTGCAAATCTAACCCCCACAAATAACCCCTTTTTTTGTAGTGGCTCTTTTATTTGGGTTCATGGTTTAATCCTCTTGTCTATACAGTTCATTTAGGGAGATGAAGATTTATTTGATCACATAGTTTAGGCATGTAAAGTATAGCGCCCTTGGAGCTTTCTACATTTGATTATATGAAAAAATCCAATGAACTAGAATTCTCTATTGGTCGAAGAGAAGGTGCACAATGAGAATACTTTGGGAATAAGACCACTACACAAAGCAAGCAAGTTCATTTATTACACTTAGATGAGCATAGGCCCATGTTAAGTATGGGCCAATATTTTATAAGCTCTTTTGTCGTTAACATCCGTGCGGTCCCTCAATTATATTTAGGGAATCTTAGAGAAATGTCCCAGATAAATCATAACTTACCAATTTTTAGCCATTAGTTATATATTTACCAAAATTAGTCAAGCACGTATAAAAATTAAAAATCCAAATAAATAAGGTTCTTTCTCTCCAAGAGTCAAAAGCAAAGATCTCCTTCCATATTTTTAAGCGTGATAAGCAACATTAGATGCAAGACGGAAAGAAAATTTTATGGATGAGGTAGCAAACGAGGTAATAAAATACAAATATATATATACACGATTCCAAAAATCTATGCAAAAAAAGGACCTTTTTTAATGGGTATGGTTGAAATTCATTGAAAACATATATATGAGCCAATATATAAATTTTGAGGAAGACTGGAGGTGATTTGGACTGATTTGGTATCAAATTCCTAGTTAAAATTGAGTTCAAAAAATTCTTCTATGACACATGCATCAAACATGTATCACGCATGTATCACACATAGGTATATACATGGATATACATGTGATACACAATTGATATAAATATGATACATATGTGATACATAAATGATACACAGTGTGATACATATATCATTTCTTTCATGTTCATCTTCTACTGCGAATTTTCAATTCAAACTACCTCAAAACTCCATCAAATCATCCCAAAACTGAGGTTCAAACTATCTACTCAATCTATTCCAATAATACTCACTCAAAAAAAGAAAAAATTGATATTTTTTTGTTACAAATAACTAATTAACTAATAATGATAATATTTAACTAATATTTGTAATATTTTATGAATTGATCAATTTTTATAATAAGTTGCTTATAAATGGACATAAGTGATAGTTTCCCTTATATTTACCGTAACAATAAAGTCAACAAAATTATCTTTTTGATCTGATTAATGTAATTGTAACTTTATTGTTACAAAGAGTACTTATATTATGATGAATGTCTTTTTCATTTCTGGCATTATGATCAGTAGGCTTGATTGGATGTCTGATCACGTCCAATTTTAGTCCTAAAAAAGATAAGTGGTCGCTGCAAATATAATTCGGTCTAAGAGTCCGGAGTCGAATCCCACAGAGAATTAAGGCTTAGCTACAACTGTTCAATATCATTAAGAAGGCAAGCCCGAATAGTTTTTATGTTATAAATATAAAGATTCTTATGTCTAACTAATTAACTAACAAATTAAAATAGTAAATTAATAATTAAAGATATTAAGGGTTGGAGACTAAATTAAGGAAGACTAGAGTTATGATTTCCCCAATTGTCGGAATCCTTCCCGTACGTCTTCTATAATTTCGCCTAATTATTCTCTACTGATCGTGAGCACTCGCCTTATCATAATTCTCTCTCGAGCAACTACAATATTGTACTAGTCATATTCTCTTGAATTAAGCTAACTCGCACTTTTTCATCACTCACTATGATCACGTCAAAGTTTCGTTATCTTTAATCTCACTTTTAAACCCGCCATATTGATCTCTCATATACGTTAGGAGTGACGTTTCTCAACAACCACCTAAATATGTACTCTTTTTCAAGAAATACATAATAAATAGGCACCGTTAATTGAGAGCTCTTCAATCAACTAAAATAAGCACGTAGTTGAACAAATAGAAAAATTCAAAGACTCAATTATATCAAAATATATCGAGTCCATCAAAACCCTAGATAACAAATTATCTATTCATAATAGCATGCAACTACAATACTAGAACTCATAACCAATAATGGAAATATAAAGAAGAAAGTAAAAAACTCGTAGAAAAATTCTCCGCCTTGCTCCTTGTGTGTTATAGCCTCCTTAGATCAAATTCCTTCCTTAGGTCGAAGCCCCTAGGTCGAATTCCCTTTCTAAATTAAGTTTAAGGACTATTTATATGTGATAGGGTTTGCATGGGGCGAAATACATACAAGCCCACTTCAAAACAACCTTTTTAGGTTAGCTCGTTCACTCTCTCGTGCGCACGCGAGAGTGAATGAGCGAAGTTCTTCTCTTTTTCTTTTCCTTCTAGGTCTCTCGTGCATTTTCATGCCTTTTTGCCATAATCTGCTGTTTTTTTTTTCAAGCTCCCCTCAGCTAGCTTGTTCACTCTCTTGGAGTGCACGCAATAGTAAACAAGCGAAGTTCTTCTTTTGTCTCTTAGTTCCGAATCAACTTCTTTTGCTCACTTTTTCGTTCAACTTGCTCTTACGCATAAGAATGCACGTAATTAGCATAATTCACTATGAAAACTCATATAACCTATCATAACCATACAAATTATGAGATGAAAGTACACTGAAAAATATGCATTTTTAGGCTTTTATCAATGTCCTCCATTTTTTACTTTTCTAAATTGCAATTTAGGATCTTAGCATTTGATACTACTATGTTTAAGTTTCTTCCCAATTTTCATCGGGACTTAAATGCTATTATGGTAGACGTACCGGAAAAATTCAAATAACTTTTGTCTTTGTTACTATATACTCTTTTCGTGTTTAATTGGTCGCGGAGCTTATTAAAAAAGAGAAATATTTTGATATTTGTAGTCTAAAATAAGTCATTGATATTTGTGTGGATATAAATCATCTCACTCGACGGATGAATATTGCAGTCAAGCTCCCTTCTGCCTTTGCACTAGAGGGCCAATCTCTGCCCGGCCCGAAGAAACCTTTGCACGCCTCCATTACCTTTTGGGAGGCCTATGCCCCATAGAAACTATCTATCTGAGACTGTCCCTTGGCCCGTAGGTCCTGACACAAGGTTAGAATTCTAGCCCTTCCAGAGTGGTATCTCACTGATGGCTCGGGCCCCTCCGGAAGAAGGCCTTTTTCGCCTTCCACCTAAGCGGTAGGAACTAGAATAAATAGTGCAGTAGCAATAAATGCAAGAATATTTATTTACATAATCTCATCGGTTTTTTACTTTGCAATAACTCGGGATTTAATCCCATAGAGATGATAAGTCTTTGGCCTGTAAATTCAATGAATGAATATTACCTCTCGATGATCTTGAATCGGATCAATACCATGAATAACAATATCTGAACTATCAAATCAATTCGTCGTCGAGAATTGAATAGTATAATATAGGAAGTTCTTTTATTCATACCGCCCCAAACTTGGATTATCGACTTGAAGGATTAGTTTTTCAAATTCACCATTCCTTTCGTGGGAATACAATTCGAGATGAAAAATTTCAAGAAACTTATTTTCTTCCAAGAAATAGATTCAGAATTAAGGTAAGGAATGAGAAATATGAAAATAAGAGCTTCCGTTGGTAAAATTTGTGAAAACGTGTCGACTAATCCGTAGGCGGGGACGGATTATAGTAATTTATTCCAACCCGAGACATAAGCAAAGACAGGGATAATCAGACTTGCCAGAAGAGCCGATGTACAAATAAAGAATCTGTTCTGAAATGAAATGGATATATCCATATATCTCTGACTCGTATTTATGAGATGATAAAATATGACAAAAGCTATCTTAGGAGTAAACTTGAGGTTTATAATTAAATTATTTCTAAAAATAAAAAATTATGATTCTCTTTTTAATAAAGTAAAAATAAAAAAAATATCACATTAGTTGAGACAAAAAAAAATACTCCGTATCTATTAGTAAAAGTTGGAGTACTATTAGTACTGTCACATTGCGGAAACAAGGTTAATAAATTAGAGTTCGTTTATAAGACGAATGACAAAAGCAACAAAAGCTTATCAACGACAAGGCCGCTGAAAAGTTGAGCATCATATTTTTGCTATCACCATGTTTCCAGTTCTGTGCGTCTTATGTAATCAATCTTACTTTAGTTTAGCATTTTTTTCCATTCCTTTTGATTCATGGTGTTTAGAAAGAACGAAACTTTTTGATATAATTCGAAATGTATTTAGAAGTTCTGACTAGAAAAAAAAAAAAAGATTGTAAAATGACAAATAGGAGTAAAGGGCAGTCCAGTGCCAGTGCCGGTGCAAGGGTGAAACTGCTAAACCAGTTGCTTTGAGCCTCATTATTTTTGGGGCTCCAAATTTTCCTAATAGGTTATATATTAATTTATTTTAGAAGAATATTTAGTGTTTTAAATGAGAAAGTACAGATTATTGTGGTAAAAAAATAAGATTAAATTGTTGATCATAAATTGCAAAAAAAATATCTTCTTGGGAATCACTCTCTAGACCATCAATTGAGAAAGAATTCAATTTTTAATTCATAAATCAAAAAAAGGTTGAAACTTTAATACAATCCCACAACGTGCACTTGAAATTTTTAGCAAACAATAAAAACCTTAAATTAGAAAGTATATCTCAAGAGAAACTATGGATTAGATAAAATTATTAATAACTTTGCATAAGAAACACTAGAAAAATAGAATTTAAATGAAATTATATATGATTCTTTTTTCTTTTATATATATATATATAAAAAAGACCTCTCATTAAAGTTATGCTTTAGGCTTCCATGTTTATTGAGCTGTCCATGCCCAGTGCACAAGGTATTGGGCGTTCACGTAAGTTCGGGGAAGGACCGCACCACAAGAGATGTAATGTAGACAGTTTATCCTAATGCAAGCATTAACGTTGCATAAGGAGAACTATAAAAATAGAATATATATATATATATATATATATATATATATATAAAGCCTCTCATTAAAGTTTTGCTTTAGGCCTCCATGTTTATTGAGTCGTTCCTGCCCAGTGCATAAGGTATCGGGCGTTCACACAGGTTCGGGGAAGGACCACACCACAAGGGGTGTAATGTAAACAGACTGCCCTAATACAAGCATTAGTGAGTGCTTCTATGACTCGAACACGTGACTTATAGGTCACACAGAGACAATTTTATCGTTCTTCCGACGCTCTCCTTCAAATAACAAAGAGGAGTACAAGACTTTATTTTCTCGATCATTTTTTTTTTTTTGGTCCATGAAAATTAAGAAAAAAGAAATTTTACGCCAAAAAAGAAAAAGAGAGAACGATTTGAATTTCTAGAGACAGATATAACAGAAGATTTTTATCTAGATTTCCAAGCTTGATATCCTTAGTTATCATCGTCATTTTTTTCATGGTTGAACTTCAGTGTTTCCTTATGACATTCATGGATAAGCCAGACTAGTTTAACAAATCGCCTCACAATTCTTCAGTGGACCAATGAACTTGTTATAATATATATGTTCCTGAAACTTCAAGTTTTTGTATTGGAAACTGGATAATCCGGCCTCATGGCTAGCTTCTAGTCAAAATTTCAGATTGTCATTAACCTCTGTTTGGTCCCTATTTGTTTAGAGTAGATTTTGTTCACTGTCTCTTTCCAGGCATTTATGTTAGGCCAAACATAAAATATGTTTTCAGGACCACTGAGCATGTTAAAATATGTTCCCCAAACATCAAATTTTTGAGTTTTTGTACTGCAATGTGGATGGTCCACTCATGCATGGCCGATGTCTATTTTACAAGTTTGCAAACTCAGTTTTTGAGTTTTTTGAAAATCGTGTTTATTTCGAGCTATTGTTCGTACAAGAAAGTAAGTTTGCTAAGATTTCCAATTTTAGTGTTTTGACATTTTTTAACATACCAAAACTCCACAAAGCCTAGTTTGAAAATCTTCAAAAGAAATTGTATGGTAAAAGTAGCTAAAAAAATGTATACGTATAATTTTTCTTGAAAACTCGAACTCAGTTTTTGTAAACTTTAAAGCAAATGCCTCTTATCTCAAGATCTCTCACTGTCTTTTGTTGATACACTCTGCGGGGTCCCTACTTTCTTTAGGTAAAATTTCTTTAACTTTTTGTCGTTGAACATAATGTCATAGTCCAAAATCCAGTTGGAATGAAGCAAAATAGTCGAAGAAAAGACGTATTCTATGCCCCAGTTCTTTAATGTAGTCAATTCATGTAGAGGAATACAAGAAAGATCAAATTAACTAATGCAAGCAAATTCTGTTGTGGCCTTTAGGAACCCAAAGGGTCACCACTCCTGAAGGAGACTGCACTCAATAGTTAATAAACTAGTATTCTTTACTTTTCTTCTATGTCCTAACGGGAAGCCTGAGTCTTTCTACTACAAGTTAATTAATAGTAATATCTAAAAACTAAACTAATTTGCAATGGTAATTACATCAGATTTTAAAAGCCCCTTTTTGTAAGGTTCTTAGCATCCGTGGCCTTTTTGTTCTGCTGATCAATAAAAAGAAACATTACTAGAAATCCTGAAAAATTCGATTGAGCCATACCGATCAACGTTGGTCGGTCAACAAAAATGACCAAAAAACCGTCCAAAGCGGACGGAAACTACCAAAAAAATATTTTACATTTTTTTAAAATTACATGCCGACCGAAATTGGTCCGTATATTGGTCAAACATTTGACCGCAATGGTAAGACTTGCTTAGTCAAAGTTACTTTTTTTATTACCGACCAACATCAGCCGGTAATGTGGACCCATATTTTTAAATGTTAATAATATTATTATTATTTAATTTATTTTATAAAATTTATAGGTGAATTTACCGATCATAGTCGGTCGGTTATTACAGGAGAAGATTTTACCGACCAACTTTGGTCGGTAGATGTTATTTTTGAAAAATAACCGGCCAATTTCGGTCGGTTCATAGGTCAAACATGGTCAAACTTTTGAATCACATTAATATTTACTATCTAAATAATATACCCATATTCCATTAACACTTTATTTTGTAATACAAATAATGAATACACTAACATATACTATAACAAGCTATATAAAGTTAAAGTAGTACAATGAAGTGTGTGTGTGTGTGTGTGTGTGTGTGTAGGTATAGCCACATATAAGAACGCAAAGCGATAGGGCCATAGGGTCGGGTTCTTTTGCGGATAGACTTTTGAAGAAGCAATAATCTAATTAGTATATATAATTGATCATCATCAAATATATCTATTTGTAAATTGATTCATCGACTTATAACTTACTGTAACAACCCGGCCGGTCGTTTTGAGAGTATTAGCCCTGATCCCCTATTTATTGTCCCCTCTGTTTCATTTTATGGTTACTTGACTTGCGGGGGTGCTTGGTGTCGGGTTCGGAAGAGTTTCAGAGTGGAATGGGACACATAGACCCTAAGTGTGAAGTTTGAGTTGTAATAGTTGACCGTAGTTTGACTTGTGTGAAGACGACTCTAGAATGGAGCTTCGTCGGTTCCAATAGCTCCGTATGGTGATTTTGGTCTTAGGAGCGTGTTTAGATGTTGATTTGGAGGCCCATAGGTCCTTTTGGCGTTAATTGGAGAAAGTTAAAAAATTTGAAGATTTTTGGGAAGTTTGACCAGGAGTGGACTTTTCGATATCAGGGTCGGATCCCGATTCCGAAAGCTGGAATAGGTCCGTAATGTCATATGTGATTTGTATGCAAAATTTGAAGTCAATCGGACGTGATTTGATAGGTTTTGGCATTGTTTGTAGAAGTTGGAATTTCCTTAGTTCATTAAGCTTGAATTAGGGTGTGATCCGTGGTTTTAACGTTGTTTGATGTGATTTAAAGGCTCGACTAAGTCCATACGATATTTTAGGACTTGTTGGTATATTCTGACAGGTCCCAGGGGCCCCGAGTGTGATTCGGATTTGAATTCAGAAAAAAATTGGACTTGTGCATTGCTGAAGCTTGGCAGTGTCTAGTGCAATCGCACCTGCGCGCCTTGGGCCGCAGGTGCGGCACAGCAGAAGCGGCCCTTGAGCCGCAGAAGCGTGAATGAGTCAGGCCAGCAGGGACCGCATGTGCGATCAGTGGCGCGCAGAAGCGAAAGCGCATATGCGGCTGTCCCTTCGTAGCAGCGCAAGCGCAGGTGCGCTTAGGGCGCCACATAAGCGAGTTTTCATGGGCCTAGGTGATGGCCGCAGCGCAAGAGCAGGTGCACTTAGGGTGCCACATAAGCGATTTTTCATGGGCCTAGGTGATGGCCGCACCTGCGACGGAAATTCCGCAGGTGCAGAGCCGCAGATCCGTCTAAGTCCTCGCAGATGTGGTTTAACTGCGCAGAAAAGGCCTAAGTTCGAGGGTTTGATTTTATTATCCATTTTTGGACCTAGAAAGCTCAAATTGAGGCGAGATTTTTGGGGATTTTCAGAGGAAACAATTGGGTAAGGATTCTTGACTCATTTTTTATTATATTCCACTAATCTATCATTAATTTCTTCATTTAATTAAGAATCTGGGTTGAGAAATTGGGAAAAAAGGTGTATAGTTCTAAGACCGAATATTAAGGTTTTGATCGAGGTGTTGGTATCGGATTTGAGTAATTTTGGTATGGGCGAACTCGTGGTTGAACGGGTGTTTTAGTTTTCTAACTTTACCCGATTCCGAGACGTGGGCCCTGTTCGCTTTTTGGGGCGATTTTCTAATTCCTTGTTAAAGTCACAATTTTATTATTTAGATTAGTTTCTTATAGTTATATTTATAGTATGTAATTGCTTTTGGCTAGATTTGGGCCGTTCGGAGTCGGAAAGTCGAGGGAAAGACGTTCTTATTGATTGATTGAGCGAGATTTGAGGTAAGTGAATTATCTAACATTGTGTGGGGGAAATTCCCCTTAGGATTTGGTACTGTTATGGTACTTGCAATACGTGAAGGCCGTGTGCGCGAGGTGACAAGTGCGTACTCGGGATAAATGTTGAAAATCCTTTTTTTTCTAAATAGTTCCTTTTTATTCCCTTAATTGAGTTACTCTAGCGCATCTAGTCATCATGTGTAGCCTAGTGTCACATGTCTACGTGTCTTATCTTATACTTGCAAATTTGTGCAACATGCTTAGTTGAATTACATGCTTCTTTTGATTTCGTATTCATTCTTTAACTGTAGGATTCCTTGCTGTAATTTCATTGTTCCATTTGTTATGTCTTGTTTTCATGATTTTTGTTGAGATAACTGATGGGTTGTGGCACGAGATTTCTATCGTACGCAGTGTTATTATGGCATGAGGTTTCTATTGTGTGGAGTGTTATTCTGGCACGATGTTTCTGCCGTGCAGAGTGTTATTGTGGCACGAGATTTCTGTCGTGCAGAGTGTTATTGTGGAACGAGGTTTCTGCCTTGCGGAGTGTTATTGTGGCACGAGGTTTCTGCCGTGCGGAGTGTTATTGTGGCACGAGGTTTTTGCCATGCCGTTATGAGATATTTACTTTTGGGACTACGAGGCGGTACCTCGGGAGTGCCCCTGTTGTTTACCTCTATTTGCTGTATTGTTGTTTTTGTTTTTGTTTTTGTTGTTGTTGTTGTTCCTTAACTTGTAAGATTCTTGTTTCCTTACGTGTTATAGCTGTCTTCTTGAACTCCCGGTTGTTATCTTCTGTGAATTTCTATTGTTACACTTCTCTGTCATCTCATTTCATTATTATATTTCCCGCCTTGTTTTTCCTATTATTTCCAGTAGAGCCTTGACCCGACCTCGCTACTACCTACCGAGGTTAGGCTTGGTAGTTATTGGGTACCGTTGTGGTGTACTCATACTACTCTTCTGCACATCTTTTTGTGGAGATCCAGGTTCTTCCTACCAGACCAGATATCAGTGAGCTAGTCCGTGCGTGGACACTTCAAGGTATATTTGCCAGCATCCGCAGACCTGGAGTCCCCCTATCCTTATTATTTTTCCTTCCTTATTCTCTTTAGACTCTGATGTATAGAGATATTTAGCATTTCTATTTAGAGCTTGTGACTTATTTCTATCGGGTTTTGGGAGTTTAACTCTTTTGAATCGCAGTTTTTAATTATTTCAGATGATGAGGTTCGAGTATCAGCTTTATATTCAGCTATTCTGTATAATTGTTAGGCTTACCTAGTCTTAGAGACTAGGTGCTTTCATGACATCCTACGGAGGGAAATTGGGATCGTGACAAGTTAGTATCAGAGCACTAGGTTCATAGGTGTTATGAGTCACAAGCAAGTTTAGTAGAGTCTCACGGATCGGTACGCAGTCGTCTGTGCTTATATTCGGGAGACTATGGAACTGTTACGAAAAGCATCACTTCTTTGATTCCTTATCGTGCAAAATTTTTGACTTCGAATTTTAAATTTTTATCTTTCTATTCTCTCACATATGATGAGAACACCTACAGTTGGATCAGATGACCAGACACCCGCGCCTCCTGCTAGAGCCGCGAGAGGCTGGGGCCGGGGTAGGGGTCGAGGACGTCCACGTGGTGCAGCCAGGGCACCTGCACGAGTTGCTGCAGAGGAGCCACCAGTAGCTCCAGTTGGATGGCAGGCACCTGAAACGCCTGTTACTGCATCAGCCCTCCAGGAGACTTTCGCCCAGACACCTTGGCTTAGGCAGGGTTGATACCACTTGCTCCTGCCACATCTCAGGGTGGGGGGGGAGTACAGAATCCTATCCCCCGTACCCCACAGTAGCGGGTCTAGATCGACCAGGTTCCAAAGGTCATACCAATGCAGCTGGTAGCCCCAGTTCATCCCGAGGTTACGGCAGTAATTTCTAAGGAGGAGCAGCTCGGGATCAAGAGGTACAAGAAGTACCACCCTACTACTTTCAGTGGCTTGACGTTAGAGGATGCCCAGAGTTTTCTTGAGGAGTGACACTGTATCCTCCGTACTATGGGTGATGTGGAGTCTAGTGGGGTTTCTTTCACTATGTTCCAGCTTAGAGGAGCGACCAATAAGTTCTCAGACATGTTATTGAAGGAGTATGTCCCCCAGAGTCTCAGAGATGCATGGCGCGCAGAGTGTGAGCAGTTACGCTAGGGTTCTATGACTGCGTTAGAGTATGCGGTCCGGTTCAGTGATTTGGCCAGGCATTCACCAGCCTTGGTTGCTACTGTTCAGAGCGGGTTTATCGATTTGATTGAGGGGCTCAACCCCAGTATCAGATTTAGCATAGCCCGAGAGTTGTAGATGGACATCACATACCAGCAAGTTGTGGGCATCGCTAGGAGATTGGAGGGTATGTGGACTCGGGAGGGAGAGGAGAGGGAGGCCAAGAGGTCTCGAGAGTTTGGCACATATAGTGGTACTCGTGCCCTAGCTGCAGCTCGTCAGGGTAGGGGCTATGTGGGTTGCTCTGTTCATTCAGCACTTCCAGTCGCCAGCGGTACTCCGGTCATTCCTAGGCCCCATGCTCTCTATTATGCACCGCTATTGTCTAGTGTAC
This sequence comes from Nicotiana obtusifolia, assembly GCA_002018475.1. Lineage (NCBI taxonomy): Eukaryota > Viridiplantae > Streptophyta > Magnoliopsida > Solanales > Solanaceae > Nicotiana > Nicotiana obtusifolia. The sequence continues at coordinate 253,972 of MCJB01020021.1, forward strand.
CTCCTGTACGGGGTGCTTTCAGCGGTCAGTCCAGCCGATCAGGCTCGAGCCAGTCGCAGCAACCACGTCCTCCGAGAGCTTGTTTTAAGTGTGGTGACACTCGTCATATGGTGAGGGATTGCCCCAGACTCAGGGGGGTGCACCTCTACAGACCACCCAGGCACCGCGTGCTCCACCGGGTTCTCAGGCTATGGTTACAGCACTAGCTACCACTCCACCTGCATAGCCAGCTCGAGGTGGGACAGGTAGAGGTCGCCCTAGAGGGGGAGGCTAGGCCAGATATTATGCCCTTCCTCCTAGGATGGAGGCAGTTGCATCGACTCTATCGTCACAGATATTGTTCCGGTCTGTCATAGAGATGCATCATTCTTATTTGATCCAAGCTCCACTTATTCCTATGTGTCATTTTATTGTGCTCCTTATTTGGGTGTATTCCGTGATTCTTTGAGTTCTCCTGTCTAATTGTCTACACCCGTGGGAGATTCTATTGTTGTTGACCGTGTATATCGGTTGTGTTTGGTTGTTCTTAGCGGTTTTGAGACCAGAGCCGATTTATTGTTGCTCAATATGGTAGATTTCGATGTTATTTTGGGCATGGACTGGTTGTCATCCTATCACACTATCCTTGATTGTCATGCCAAGATGGTGACGTTGGCTATGCCAGGTCTACCGTGGCTAGAAATGAGAGGTACCTTAGATTATGTTCCTAGCAGGGTTGTCTCATTTCTAAAGGCTCAGCGGATGGTTGAGAAGGGGTGTGATGTATATCTGGCATATCCGAGATATGTTAGTACTGACACTCCTACCGTCGAGTCAGTTCCGATAATGAGGGATTATCCCAACTTATTTCCGACGGATCTTCGGGGCATGTCGCCTAACAAAGATATTGAATTTGGTATTGATTTGTTACCGGGCACTCAGCCTATTTCTATTCCACCCTATCGTGTGGCCCCAGCAGAACTGAAAGAGTAAAAGGAACAGTTGCAAGAGTTGCTTGACAAGGGGTTCATTAGGCCCAGTGTGTCGCCTTGGGGTGCTCCTATCTTATTTGAAGAAGAAGGATGGTTCTATGCGGATGTGTATTGATTATCGCCAGTTGAACAAGCTTACAGTGAAGAACAGGCATCCACTGCCATGTATTGATAACCTATTTGATCAGCTTCAGAGTGCCAGAGTGTTCTTTAAGATCGACTTGCATTTACGTTATCATCAGTTGAAGATTCGGGGGCTAGATATCCCGAAGACTGCTTTCAGGACTCGGTACGGTCATTACGAGTTCCTTGTGATGTCTTCTGGGCTGACTAACACCCCAACAAAATTCATGCACTTGATGAACAGTGTATTTCAGCCCTATCTTGGCTCGTTCCTCATTGTGTTTATTGACGACATTCTGGTGTACTCACGGAGCTAAGAGAATCATAAGCGACACCTAAGGACTGTGCTTCAGACCTTGAGAGAAAAGAAGTTATATGCGAAATTTTCAAAGTGTGAATTATGGCTAGATTTAGTGGCATTGTTGTGTCATGTAGTATCGATTGAGGGGATCAAGGTAGATCCGAAGAAGGTTGAGGCATTTTAGTGTTGGCCCAGGCCGTCCTCAGCTACGGATATTCAGAGTTTTCTTGGCTTGGCGGGGTATTACCGCGGATTTGTAGAGGGTTTCTCGTGTATTGCAACACCTATGACCAGATTGACCCAGAAGGTTGCTTCGTTCAGGTGGACCGAGGAGTGTGAGGAGAGCTTTCAAAAGCTCAAGACTACTTTGACGACAACCCTAGTGTTGGTATTGCCTACTGGTTTGGGATCCTCTACGGTGTATTGTGATGCATCGCGCATTGGCCTTGGCGCGGTGTTGATGCAAGATGGTAGGGTGATTACCTACGCATCTAGATAGCTGAAGGTGCATGAGAAGAACTATCCTGTCCATGACCTCGAGTTAGAAGCTATTGTTCATGCCTTGAAGATCTGGCGGTACTATTTGTATGGTGTCCCTTGTGAGGTCTACACCAATCACTGGAGTCTACAACATCTGTTTAAATAGAAGGATCTAAACTTGCGGCAGCGGAGGTGGTTGGAGTTGCTTAAGGACTATGATATCACCATTCTCTGTCATCCCGAAAAGGCTAATGTGGTGGCCGATGCCTTGAGCCGCAAGACGGAGAGTTTGGGCAGCTTAGCATATCTATCGGTAGCAGAGAGACCTTTAGCCTTGGATGTTCAGGCCTTGGCCAACCAGTTTGTCAGATTGGATGTTTCCGAGCTGAGCAGAGTTTTGGCTTGTGTGGTTTCTCAGTCTTCTCTTTATGATCGTATCAGAGAGCATCAGTATGATGACCCCCATTTGCTTGTCCTTAAGGACACGGTTCAGCACGGTGATGCCAAATAGGTCACTATTGGAGATGACAGTGTATTACGGATGCAGGGCAGGCTATATGTGCCTAATGTAGATGGTTTGCATGAGTTAATTCTCCAGGAGGCTCATAGTTTACGGTACTCCACTCACCCAAGTGCCGCGAAGATGTATCAGGACCTGAGGCAACATTATTGGTGGAGGAGAATGAAGAAGGACATAGTGGAGTATGTAGCTCGGTGCCTAAATTGTTAGTAGGTGAAGTATGAGCATCAGCGGCCAGGTGGATTGCTTCAGAAGCTAGAGATTCCGGAGTGGAAATGGAAGCGAATCACTACGGATTTTTTTGTTGGGCCCCCACGGACTCAGAGGAAGTTTGATGCAGTTTGGGTGATTGTGGATAGATTTACCAAGTCAGCTCATTTCATTCCCCTGGTTACTACTTACTCGGAGCAGTTGGCTCAGGTTTACATTCGCAAGATTGTCAGGCTTCATGGCATGCCAGTATCTACCATCTCTGACCGGAGTACCCAGTTTACATCGCGGTTCTGGAGGGCCGTACAACATGAGTTGGTACTCGGGTGGAGTTGAGTACAGCATTTCACCCTCAGATGAATGGACAGTCCGAGCGTACTATTTAGATATTGGAGGATATGTTTCGTGCGTGCGTGCTGGATTTAGGGGGTTCTTGGTATCAGTTCTTTCCACTTGCGCAATTTGCCTACAACAACAGTTATCAGTCGAGCATTCAGATGGCCCCATATGAGGCTTTGTATGGTAGGCTGTACGGGTCTCCAATGGGTGGGTTCGAGCCAGGCGATGCTAGACTATTGGGTACAGACTTGGTTCAGGATGCCTTGGAAAAGGTTAATTCAAGATCGATTTTGTACAGCCCAATCCAGGTAGAAGATTTATGCGGATCGAAAGGTTCCCAATGTTGCATTCATGATTGAGGAGCGGGTCTTGCTCCGGGTATTGCCCATGAAGGGTGTTATGAGGTTTGGGAAGAAGGGCAAGTTGAGTCCTAGGTGTATCGGGCCTTTTGAGATCCTTGAGAGGGTTGGATAGGTGGCTTACAGACTTGCACTACCACCTAGTCTAGCTGCAGTTCATCCAGTATTCCATGTTTCTATACTATGGAAGTAGCACGGCGATCCATTTCATGTGTTAGATTTTAGCTCAGTCCAGTTGGACAAGGATTTGTCTTATGTTGAGGTGCTGGTGGCCATTTTGGATAGACAGGTTCGAAAGTTGAGGTCGAAGAATATTGCTTCAGTAAAGGTTTAGTGGAGGGGCCAGCCAGTCGAGGAGGTGACTTGGGAGACCGAGCATGATATGCGTAGCCGTTACCCTCATCTTTTCACCACTTCAAGTATGTCTCTATGCTCATTCAAGGACGAACAATTGTTTTGAGAGGGGGAGGATGTAACGACCCGGCCAGTCGTTTTGAGAGTATTAACCCCGATCCCCTATTTATTGTCCCCTCTGTTTCACTTGATGGTTACTTGACTTGCTGGGGCGCTCGGTGTCGGGTTCGGGAGAGTTTCGGATTGGAATGGGACACATAGTCCCTAAGTCTGAAATTTGAGTTGTAAGAGTTGCCCGTAGTTTGACTTGTGTAAAGACGACTCCGGAATGGAGTTTCATCAGTTCTAATAGCTTTGTATGGTGATTTTGGTCTTAGGAGCATATTCGGATGTTGATTTGGAGGCCCGTAGGTCATTTCGGCGTTAATTGGCGAAAGTTGGAAAATTGAAAGATTTTTGGGAAATTTGTCCAGGAGTGGACTTTTTGATATTGGGGTCGGATTCCGATTCCGAAAGTTGGAGTAGGTCCGTAATGTCATATATGACTTGTGTGCAAAATTTGAATTCAATCAGACGTGATTTGATAGGCTTCAGTATCGTTTGTAGAAGTTGAAATTTCCTTACTTCATTAAGCTTGAATTAGGGTGCGATCCGTGGTTTTAACATTGTTTTATGTGACCTAAAGGCTCGACTAAGTCCGTATGATGTATTAGGACTTGTTGGTATATTCGAACAGGGTCCCGGGGGTCCCGGTTGTGATTCAGATTTGAATCCGGAACAAAGTTGGACTTGGTGCATTGTTGAAGGTTGGCAACGCAGGGACCGCAGATGCGGTCAGTGGCGCGCAGAAGCGGAAGCGCATATACGGCTGTTGCGCTTAGGGTGCTGCAGAAGCGAGTTTTCATGGGCCTAAGTGATGGCCGCACCTGCGATGGAAATTCCACAGGTGCAGAGTCGCAGATACGTCTAAGTCCTCACAAAAGCGGTTTAACTGGCCAGAAAAGGCCTAAGTTCGAGGGTTTGTTCATTATCCATTTTTGGACCTAGAGAGCTCGGATTGAGGCGAGATTTTGGGGGATTTTCAGAGGAAATAATTGGGTAAGGATTCTTGACTCATTTTTGATTATATTCCACTAATCTATCACTAATTTCTTCATTTAATTAAGGATTTGAGTTGAGAAAATGGGAAAAAAAGGTGTAAAGTTCTTACACCAAATTTTAAGGTTTTGATCGAGTTTTTGGTATCGAATTTGAGTAAGTATTGTATAGATGGACTCGTGGTTGAACGGTGTTCTAATTTTGTGACTTTTACCCGATTCCGTGACGTGGGCCCAGGTTGATTTTTTGGGGCGATTTTCTAATTCCTTGTTAAAGTCATAATTTTATTATTTAGATTTGTTTCTTATAGTTATATTTATAGTATTAATTGCTTTTGGCTAGATTTGGGCCGTTCGGAGTCGAGAAGCCGAGAAAAATGCATTCTTATTGATTGATTGAGCGAGATTTGAGGTAAGTAACTTGTCTAACCTAGTGTGGGGGAAATTTCCCTTAGGATTTGGTACTGTTATGGTATTTGCAATACGTGAAGGCCGTGTACGCGAGGTGACGAGTGCGTACTCGAGCTAAATATTGAAAATCCAAATTTTGCTACATAGTTCCTTTTTATTCCCTTAATTGAGTTACTCTAGCACGTGTAGTCATCATGTTTAGCCTAGTGTCACATGTCTACGTGTCTTATCTTTTACTTGAAAATTTGTGCAACATGCTTAGTTGAATTACCTGCTTCCTTTGATTTCATATTCATTCTTTAACTGTAGGATTCCTTGTAGTAATTTTATTGTTCCATCTGTTATGTGTTGTTTTCATGATTTTTGTTGAGATAACTGATTGGTTGTGGCACGAGGTTTCTAGCGTGCGGGGTGTTATTGTGGCAGGAGATTTCTGCCGTGTGGAGTGTTATTGTGGCACGAGGTTTCTGTCGTGCGGAGTGTTATTATGGCACGAGGTTTCTGCCGTGCCGTCGTGAGATATTTACTTTTGGAACTACGAGGTGGTACCTTGGGAGTGCCCCTGTAGTTTACCTCTATTTGCTGTACTGTTGTTGTTATTGTTGTTCCTTAACTTGTAAGATTCTTGTTTCCTTATCTGTTATATTTGTCTTCTTGAACTCCAGGTTGTTATCTTCTGTGAATTTCTATTGTTACACTTCTCTGTCATCTCATTTCATTATTATATCTCCTACCTCGTTTTTCCTATTATTTCCAGTAGGGTCCTAACCCGACCTCGCCACTACTCTACCGAGGTTAGGCCTTGCACTTATTGGATACCATTGTGGTGTACTCATACTACTCTTCTGCACATCGTTTTGTGCAGATCCAAATTCTTCCTACCAGGCCAAATATCAGTGAGCTAGTCCGTGCGTGGAGAATTCAGGGTGTATCTGCCAGCGTCCGCAGACTTTGGAGTCCCCCTTATCCTTATTATGTTGCCTTCCTTATTCTTTTTAGACTCTGATGTTTAGAGATATTTAGCATTTCTTCTTAGAGCTTGTGACTTATTTCTATCGGATTTTGGGAGTTGTAACTATTTTAGATCGCAGTTTTTAATTATTTCAGATGATGAGGTTTGAGTTTCAGCTTTATATTCAGTTATTCCGCATAATTGTTAGGCTTACCTAATCTTAGAGACTAGGTTCCGTCACGACATCCTACAGAGGAAAATTAGGGTTGTGACACTTACTTAGATGCATTGATGAATATTAAAAACAAAACGTCTATCAATGATATTAGAAACAAAACGTCTCAACCTATATCGATTAATCTATGTCATGCATTATTAGTGATAAATGAATGAAATATAGAAGAATACTAAACTTCTTTGACATGTATATATGGATCACAATTTAAATAAACGAAAGAAGTTACTAGCATTAAGTAAACGAGTTAATATAACAATCGACTAAACATATTTAAATTAGAATAATATTGGTTTGTCAATTTATCAATTGATAAAGCTTTCGTACGTAGTAAATGTATGTGATTGATCATCAATTATAAAATAATGTGTATGTGTGTGAAATTACTCATATACTTAATTATAACTTAGAAAATTAACTTAGATAGATGAATACAAAAGGTAAAACGTCTTGACCGATATTTATTAATCTATGTGATTTGTAATTAGTATAAAACGAATGAATATATAAGATGAAATGTGAAATTCGAATAAAATAAACGTCTCCTATATATATTTTTATTTGTTGATTATGATTGATTAATTATATATGTGTGTAAATAAAATTTATGCTTATAATTTATTAAAAGTAATTAGTTAATATTATTATTTATAAAGATTATGCTTATAGTTTATAATTATTTCTAGTAAATATATATGTGAATAAAATATATGCTTATAGTTTATAATAATTTTTTAAAGTTTACAATATTTTAAGAATTAATAACACAAAAAACATAATTTACTTTTTTAAAAATAACTGACTGAAGTCGGTCGGTTAATGGTCAAATACAGTCAACAGTCACATAAGTGTACCGACCGACCTTACCGACCGACGTCGGTCGTTAACGTTAATTCAAGATCTGAAATACGGGCTTTCCCCCTCATTTTTCTTACTCTCTTCTCAAAATTTTCTAACTCTCCGCTCTATTCTCCCTCACACACACAACACCCTTCCCCCACTCCTTCTCTATTTCCCTCACACAAATCTGATTCCCCATCCAACGTCGCCAACGCCCCCCCGCCGTCGCCGTTGCTACTACCTCCACTACCCTTCCACCTCCACCTCCTAAAAATTTCAGGTTTGATTTGAACTTACATTGTTTGTATAATTTTAATATTTAGTTATTTAGTTATAATTTAGTTAATTATTGTTTAAATTGATTGTTTAACTTTGATTTTTATTGAAATATAGGGTTTAGGTCATGTTATATTTGAATTGAATTGAATTGATTACCTAGGGTGTAAATTCAATGTTTAAGTTTGTATTGACTTGAGTAGTTTAGTTAGGAATTGAATGTTTAACTTTGAATTGAATTGTGTCTTTAGGATTTGTTCTTGTGAATTGAACTTTTAGGGTATGAATTGAATTTTAGGCGTAAGTGTTGAACTTTTCGGATAGAGCTATGTTTTGTGAGGTTAATTGAATTGTTTAAAGTATTAATTGAATTGTCTAGGGTATGGGTTGAACTTTTAGGATATGAATTCAATTTATAGGGGTAATGGTTAAACTTTTTGGATGTGAATTGAAATTTTAGGGATAAGTGTTGAACCATTTGGCTATGAATTGAACTTATAGTTTATGTTTAAATTGAATGACTCATAATTAATTATAATTACTATAATTTAATTTTGGTGTAATTAGTAAAAACTAATATCTTAATTAACTAAAAATGATATAATTAATTTATAATTGTAGAATAAATTAAGTAGTTCTAATATTTATGGAAATATCTCAATTTTTTTTATTTGTATAGATGTAGCTTCGTACTTGGATGTACAATAGGAATTATCCTAATCGGCGGGGATTGTGGGAGGGTTTTGTAGAAGGGGTCGATTAATTTATTAGACATGCACTGTCACTTTCATCATACCAAATTAAAGGAGTAATTAGGTGCCCTTGTGTCAAGTGCGATTGTGTGAAGTTTAAAAAATCAGAGGAAGTTAAGCTTCATATTTATAGGAAGGGTTTTATAGTGAATTTTGTGTGGACTAATCATGGAGAGATCGATGGTAGCCGTGGAATATTTTATAACATGGTTGTTGGTGAAAGTAGTAGGCCGGTAGAGAATAGAATCAGATGTTTTTGGGATGCACCCCGGGGATGAGCTCAATGAAAATGTTGAACAAACTCCTAATGATGATGCAGAACGTTTTTATGAACAGTTAGAGGAAGCTAGTCGTCCGCTACATGAAGGAAGTCCGCACTTTGAGTTGTCTGTTGCAGTTAGATTACTAAGTATCAAATCTGATTGGAATATTTCTCAAGTGGCCATGAACTCTTTCATTGACCTTATGAGTGAACTAGTTGACCCAAATATCAACTTACCTGGTGATTTCTATAAGGCAAAGAGATTGGTTTCTAAGTTAGGGCTTTCGTCGATGAGAATTGATTGTTGTGAAGATGGTTGCATGTTATATTATAAAGATGATGCAAATTTAAAAAGTTATAAATTCTGCGAAAAGCCTCATTTCAAGAGGCTTTCCATCGGGAATATGGTTGCTATGAAGGCGATGCATTATTTGCCTCTTATACCTAGGTTAAAGAAGTTATATGCGTCGATGAGTTTTGCTCCTCATATGAGATGGCACATTGAAAATAGAAGACCACCTAGTGTTATGTGTCATCCTTCATATGGAAGCTTGGAAGCAGTTTGATAGGACATATCCAGACTATGCTAGTGAACCAAAGTACATTCGATTAGGTTTGTGGGCGTACGACGTCATGCCTTTTTCTATATCTGCGACACCATATTCATGTTGGCCTGTTTTTCTTACACCTTATAATCTACCACCTGAGTTGTATATGACTAGTCTATATATATTTTTAAATTGTACTATTCCCGGTCCATGTAATCCGAAAAAGTTTGATTGATGTATATTTACAACCTTTGATTGATGAGCTAAAACAATTGTGGTATGATGGTGTTGAAACATATGACATATCAACCAAGCAGAATTTCAGTTTGCGCGCTAATTTAACGTGGACTATTAATGATTTTCCTGCATATGGAATGTTGTCTAGGTGGATGACTGCTGGGAAGCTAGCTTGTCCTTACTGCATGGAAAATGGTAAAGCGTTCACTTTGAAACATGGCCGAAAGCAATCATTTGATTGTCACCGTCAGTTCTTGCCTGATGATCATGAGTTTAGAAGGATGCAAAATGCATTCAAAAATAATAAAGTGGAATATGATTCGCCACCTCCGATACTTTCAGGTGAGAAAATTTGTGAGAGGGTCCAAAACTTCAGTAAAGATACTGAGGCTGCACCTTCTAGATACCCCAGATATGGTGTTACTCATAATTGGGTGAAACAGAGTATATTTTGGGAGTTGCTTTTTTGGAAGGATAATCTTCTACAACACAACCTTGATGTCATGCATATTGAGAAGATTATTTTGATAATTTATTCAACACAGTGATGGATGTTAAAGGTAAGACAAAAGATAACCCGAAGGCTAGAATGGACTTACAAGAATATTGTAGGCGACCTAGCGAATAATGGTAAGGAGTTCAATCCTAACACAAGTTACACATTCACTTTGGAGGAAAGACGGCAAATTTGTGATTGTGTTACGGAATTGAAGATGCCTGAGGGTTATGCGCCGAATCTAGGAAACAAAGTAAATATGGAGGTAGGGAAGTTGAGCCATTTGAAAAGTCATGACTGTCATGTTTGCATGGAGACCTTAGTGCCTATTGCATTTTTTGGTTTGCCTGAAGGAATCTGAAAACTCATCATAGAGATTAGTTTAATTTTCATAGACTTATGTTCTACCACCTTAAGGAAAGAAAACCTACTTCAGATGGATCTGAACATTCATGTAACTTCTAGTAAGATGGAAAAAATATTTCCATGTGGTTTCTTTGATGTGATGGAACACCTTCCAATCCACCTTGTACATGAGGCACGACTTGGAGGGCCGGTTCAATGCAGATGGATGTATCCCTTTGAGAGGTAATATTATAAGTTTGATGTAATATTCTATTTTATTTGAATGTTCTTGGATAACATGACATTATGTAGGACAATTGGCAAATGCAAACAGTTTGTTAAGCAGAGGAATATGGTTGAAGGATCTATATGTGAAGCCTATCTTGCAAAGGAAACTGCACATTTTTGTTCTTATTATTTTGAGAGTAACGTGCCATGTTCTAGGAATAGGCACACTGTCAAATGTGTGAATGATCCATTATATCCACTAATGTCCATCTTTAATTAACCAGGCCGATGTTCTAAGGATGTTAGAAAGAGAAGTTTGAGTGATATGGAGTACAAGTCAGCTACATTGCATGTGTTGCTAAATTGTCCCAAAATCGTACCATTTCTTAAGTAAGTATTGATTTATTAGTTATCAAAATGTAAAATTTATAGTGATTACATATTGATGCAACTACTAAAAATGTTTGATGTGTCACAGTCACTTCGTGGGTCAACTTGGCCATTATGCTGTATATACGAGTTTTTTCGTTTCAAACAGTTTGTAAATTTATCCTGATAACGTACTCCATATCACAAAATTTACAATTTGTAAATGCTATATATATATATATATATATATATATATATATATATATATATATATATATTCATTTATGCTAACTTATGAATTTTTTTAAACACTATGTAGGTAAATAATTCAGATAATAGTGTAACTTAATTTTTGAAAGATATATCTTGGGGTCCTGGGCTTCAGGTCACAACAATGTCAAGTACGTAGTGAATGATTATAAGTTTCATATAGAAAATTGCTCTAAAAATAAAAATAGCAATAACAGCGGTGTGTGGATTCAAGGTGATGACGACAACCAAGTTGGAGATACTGATTATTATGATGTGGTGAAAGAAATATTACAACAAGAATATACAGGTTGGCCATATAAGAAATTGATACTCTTTAGATGCAAATGGTTTGACCCAAATCCAACAAGAGGTACAAGAGTACACCACCAATACAACATAATTGAGGTTACTGATACGAGGAGGTATGATCGCTATGGTCCTTTCATAATTGCACTAAAGTTAGGCAAGTGTATTATGCTCCTTATCCATTATGGTGGAATAAATCTGATTGGTGGATTGTAATCAAAACTAAGCCTGTAGGTAGGGTGGAAGTCGAGAATGTGTTAAATGTTGCATATCAAAATGATATCTCCAGTGTTCACCAAATAGTGGACGATCAGTTAGAAAATGATTTGGAACATCCTGAACGCATATTGGAAGAAGTTGATATAGATAAAGTAATAATTATAGAAAATGAGGACGAAGAATCAACTGATGAAATTCAAACAAGTGAGGACGAGGAATTCTCGTACGAGGAACAATACATCGACGAGGATTAAAAAGTTGGTTTTTTAAAGCACTCTCGTGTTATAACTAGTTTTTTTTATATGTTTCAATCTAGATATGTATTATATTATGGAGATGGAAGGCAAGGTCAAGGTAACAATGACCCTACTAGTTCTCGGGGTCGAGAAAAGGCTAGGAAGGAAAGAGGAGAGTAGAATCTGGGGATAATACTACTCCCTCATTTCCACCCTCTTCAGAGATGCCTATGTCTTATCATCCACCACACGGCTATACTGAGTTGCCACAGCATCACGCGGCCTACACCTTTATCCAGATACCGGGTTTTCCATCACAAGACCATAGGACTATACGTCCGACATAGAATCTAGTTGCCTCACAGCCACGTGGATCGCAACCATCTGCATCACAGTCACGTTGATCGCATCCCTACATATCATAGCCACATGGATCAAAACCATCCATATCACAACCACTCAGGTCACAGCCATCTGTATCACAGCCATATGGATCGCATCCAACTATGTCACAGTTACAGGGATCGCAGCCATCTTCATCATCGACTCCATCTATTTCAGGACTAAGCCTGCGAGACCGTAGCTCAGAGCCCCCATCTACACCTTCTACACATACCTTTGATACACATGCTAAGGATGATGATCCATAGGTAGTGCATTATGATCGCTATGGAAGGATCATCATAGTCCCTGAGGGTAACGGGTAAGAGTTATTTGTTATTTTTGCGTTTATTGTTTTATAATATTTTTACTAATATTTTCATGTCTTTTTATTGATAAATTGCAAGTTCAGGCCGGGTAAGAAGACTATGAAGATAATTACCAATGCGATCAAAAAGCTTTATGATGGCCCTTATGCGACTTGGACTGATTTCCCATGCTCGCTGAAGGAGCAAATTTTCAATCAGTTTAAGGTATAAATTTCCTTTTAAGCAGTTTAATAATTTATATTTATGATGTTTCTATCTAATATTTAACTTTTGAAATGTAGAGCAAGTGTGTATGGAAGACCGCTATAGCGAGGAGGTGGCTACAAATTTTCATCATAAAGCCTGCAAGAGATTGGCGGATCATTTCTCGGATGGTAGAAAGAAGAACAAGAGGCCTGGCTGCGTCGGCTGCATTTATGGGATGAGTTGTTAAGGCAATGGTAGACCGAGGAGTTCTTAAAGAGGAGCAAACAAGGAAAGCAAGCTCGCTCATCCGAGAAGGGAGGCTTCTTGCACACTGAGGGTGCTATTAGCATCGGGACGATAAGAAGAAGATTGGTAATTGCTTAAATTATTTTACTTTTTTAAGTATATCAATTTTATTTATTAACTAAATTAATTTGTTTTCAGGAAAAGAAGTTTGGGCGTCCAATGAGCCATGATGAGCTATTCAAGGAGACGAATATTTTAAAGAAGAAGAAAGAGGGGGATGTAGATAGATGGGTCGAGGATCGGGCAGAGATTGCATATCTAAGCTTTTTGTTTTCTTTAAGTGTTATAATTTACTTTTATAAGAATTTTTAAAAACTAATTTAATTTAAAATAACGTAGGGTCGCTACCAAATTAACGTGGAGGAATTCATTCGTAATCAGCCAGTTGGTGAATCGGGCGAGCCAACCCAACCTTCAGACGAGGATGATAAAAGAATATGGTTGGAGGCTGTTGGCGGTCCAAAAAGGGGGAGGGTATACGGGCTTCCTGAGAAAAAATTTCATCGCTATAGGTGTGGAATGCAAGGAATAGGGACTTCCTCACAAGGCGAGACACTTAATAGGGAGAGCCTCTCGGCTATGAAGGAGAAAGTGACAAGGCTTATATCCGAGCTAGAAGCGGTCAAGCAAAGAGAAAGGCTTAGAGATGCTCAATTCCTTGGTATGCACGCTCAGATCAGAACTCTCCTTTCTACTAAAGCTTTTCCAGTGCCTCGGTTTCGTGAGTCATCGCCAGAGGCTCGACCTCGAGGTGATTTTCCTCCCGCCCTCCTCGTGATCGTTCCTCTCGTCCTCCCCGTGATCGTTCTTTCCGTTTTTCACAAGACCGTTCTCTATACCGTTTTATAGATGAAAGTTCATCACATGGTGATGATGTTGTAGAAAACACCCATTGACCAATACTTTGATATACTTTGAACTATATTTGAATTAGATTGAACAATTTTGAACTTGTTGTAATTACTTAGTTTTTGCTTGATTTTGGATTGTGATGTTTATTGAACTTTGTTAGTTTTAAAATATTAATTGGATGTTTGATTGGATTTGTGGTGAATTAGGGGTTGTATCTGGTGAATTGGTGGTTATTTGATGTGAATTGGGTGTATTGATATGCTGTTTTTATTTGGCAGGTGGTGTAGCTACCAAAACAAGCATTTTCTGCCAAAATTAATCCCATAAAACCAACCAACCTTGGTCAGTGACTAATAAAAAAATTATTATTGTAAAATACCGACCAATGTTGGTCGGTTAATGCATATTGAATTCTCAAAAATTCAACATTATCGACCAGCTTTGGTCGGTAAGCTGCCTTATCCAGTTTACCGACCAACGTTGGTCGGTATTTATAAATTTTAATTATTTATAAAAAATATAAATTTTTCAATACCGACCAAAGTTGGTCGGTAAGCAAAATTAATAAATTTAAAACACCGACCAACGTTGGTCGGTAAAATTAAATTATTAAAATAACATTCCAATCATTATTGGTTGGTAAGTCAACTAAATTGCCAGATGGTCGTGTAGAGTATATTGACCTATGGTGGTCGGTAATTTCCGACTGACTTTGGTCGGTATGTTCCTCCGACCTTTATAATACCGACCACACGTAAATGATCGTGTTTTGGATGATTGTTGGCCATTACTGACCGATTTTAATCGGTTTGTTGGACGATTTTTTCCGGATTTCTAGCTGCGAAAATAAATGAACTTAGCAATTCGAGAGGTTCAAGATGATGTTACATTCGTCATGACTTCGTATGCAACTTTGCGACGTCTTGTTCAATTTGCTATATGTTGATTGGTGTCTTTTCTTCAAATGCCGTTGGGACAACTAAACAAAATCAGAAACATAAAATAAATTATCTTAGCACATGTTATTTTATCAGTTGTACAGATTTTGAAGGTTTGTTTTTTTTATATAAAACAGAAGAAAATAAATAGTGGATTAGCTCCGTCACAACAAAAGAATTCCCAGAAACTTGAATCCTAAAAAACTCACAATAAAATAAAAGAAATTCTAAAAGATAAAACAGGAGAGAACAAACATGTAAGTGAGACAATGTGGTAGGACAAGAAAGTAACCCAACTTAAAATTATATTGCATGCTATATAAAGGAGTGTAGAACAGCAAATGGACAGTACAGTAAGCAAGTTGATGTCCTTAAGTGGTGAAAACAGCATAAAAGCCGGAGTGGCTTTCCATAATTTTCGCCAGCTGAATGGCACTTTCCTATCTACCTAATAACTTAAAATTCAGTTCATCACAAGTGGAAAATCTTTTTAGCCTAATCTATACTTATGTACTTTATGATGATGTTTGACCGGATATATAATTTACTAAAAATAGAACTTTTGTTGCTACATACCAAAAGTACATTGGAGTATATGATCTTAAATATGTAATATTTCTGTAGTCGCAAAAATATTTCATTAAAGGAACATTTGCAGTTCTTAAATATTTTTGAAACAGACTAAAAAATAAAAATTGTGATTTAAAATAAAATATCAGGAGTAGAATCACAAAGCATGTCTAGAGCAGAGTTGGACGCCTCATATTGTATAGGTTTTGATCAAACCAAACACACTACTAGTATTAAACAAGCAAATGAAGGCACATATAACATATGTATAGGTTTCATACTTAGAGCCCGTTTGGCCATAAAATAAGATTCTTTTTTTCCAAAATTTATTTATTTTTTTCGAAATCGGTGTTTGACAATAAAATTTTCGATTTTCACTTAAAGATGAATTTCGAACTTTCAAAATTTTGAAAATCTCCAAAAAGTTATTTTTCAAAATTTTCACTTCAGATCACTCAAAAAATTCAAAAATAACCCAAAATTATATTTATATCCAAATACAACTCTAATTTTCAAATATTATTTTTCACTTTAAAAAATATTTACTTTTACCCTAAATTTTACAATTCTTATGTCCAAACGTCCACTTAGAAACACCACCTCCAAAAAAGAAACTGACAATAAACCGACTATGGAAAAGCAATCATGCTTGGCACCGAAGCATGTAGGCTTACTTCCGTACCATGGCCCGGACAGCAAGTGTACCTTAACGCGTATACACTTTCAGTTTATAAATTTGTAGCTCCACCCCCTTCTTTCTCTGCCTCACAACTCAACCAAATCCACCTTCATTTCCAACCTTCCCCATTTTAATTTGCTCTTAAACCAGAGCCCCTATATTATACTTAGGCAGACGCCAACTTTCTCTTATAAAAGACTATCCTCTTCCTCTATTCTTTCTTCAGCCCTAGATGCGGAGAGGAGTCAGCACTACAAGTTGTTGCTGCAGAACAAAATATGGAGCGTCCTCAGTACTACGCACCGTCCCATATTAATGTGGAGTCATCATCTCGGCCATCTCTAGGCTTCCCTCTTGGCACTGGCGTTCTCTTAATTGTCATATTCAGCTTGAGTGGCATCTTTTCTTGCTGCTATCACTGGGAAAAAATTCGTTCCCTCCGCCGTCGATCTTTCGCCGACCTCGAAGCCGGCGCCCGTCCTGCATCCTTGAAACCCAAACACGCCCACATGGTAAACAATCTGATATCCCTCTTTTGTTTACTGTATTGCGCGTACCATTTCATAAGTTTGTTGTATTACTAGAGAAAGGAATATAATATATTGGATATAAATAATATAAACTGAAAGTATAACTAATGTTTACACTATTACAAATTAACAGTATATTTAACCTTGTTATAACAACTTGTTTAGTTTATTTTATATATATATTACTAAATTAGATTCATTATAAATAGTTTCTTCAATCTCTTAGTATGTAGTTTAGGTTTACAATAAGTTCTATTTTTTTGGTTGAGCTAATTATATTACATGAAGAAATGCTTTTTTCATGTTTGATGGAGAGATTGGAATTGAACTTTTACACTACTCTATTCCCTTTCAAATTGTGTAAATAATATCGCCTAATTTGTTACGCTAAAACACCTTTATTTACATATGTTATGTGACGTATTCATCCAACTAGACACAGTCACGTCTAATTAATTGTTATGTCAATATCGGACTAATTAGGGATAAAATTAACTTTGTTCATTCTCTGTTTTACAGAGTGAGAAACAGAACCAAAGCCAAATCTTGCCGGCAGTGTTAATGCCAGGTGATCAAGTTCCAAAATTCATAGCATTGCCTTGTCCATGTCAGCCTCCCCGACCAGGAAAGGTGGTTGTAGAGGTTCAGACGCCGCGGCCGCCGCCTTCACCTCCTAAGCCAATTCGTATGGTGGTGGGATTACCTTTGTATTAGTATAAGCAGAGTATTACTGATTTGGGACTCGGCTCATTGGTGTATAGCAGAGTGTATATATTGAATTGTGGTGACCGACGAAACTCACAATCTTTTGATTTGTAAATACCAATGAAATTTTTGTAATTCCATGTTAAGTATTTACTTTCAGCAGGGCAGAGTAATTAGCTCGATGCAGGTCTTAACTAAAACTTCCCAAAATGAAGGAAAACGTTTCTTTGTTTTGTGTTTTAACACCTTAATTGAGATGCACATGAGTGTTGTTGGTTTACTATTTTTTACTTGTACCATTAATTTCAGTGTTTAGGATAAAAAATGTCCAACTTTTGGATACATGAAGGACTAATTCTATTAAGAGATATACCAAGGACCAAATAATCCAACCCTTGTACTTTAAGGACCATTTTGGTTATTTTCTCAAAAATTCCAAAAATGAAGTTTATAATCCTTGAGAAAAAGTAATTCTTTTCCTGTAAAAAGAACTCAAACAAATACCACTACATTTTTTGGGTCAAAAACTCAAAAATAGTGTTCGCAAACTCAGGTTTTTGCAATCTCTAAAACTAACTCCACAAGTTTCAACATTTCGTATTGTCATTTGCTGATACAGTAAGTCAGTACTCTGCAGGTCCCCACCTGGTTTAGGCAGATATTCTTTAATTTTTGTCGTTGAACTTAATGTCATATAGTCCTAAATCCCAACTTTAATGAAGCAATGTAATCTGAGACAAGACGTGTTCCATACCCCAGTTCTTTAATCTTTTCACTGTAGTCATGTTGAGGAATAGAAGATAAAAAATGTAACCAAATCCTGTTGTGTCCTTTAAGAACCCAAAGGGTCACAACTCTTGAAACTATCTTCTTTTATTTTCAACTGTAGTCTTTGCAGTAGTATATGGTATATACATCAAGAAAAAGAAAAAGAAAAATATATTAATGAATTAGTAGCAGTTCGGGAGGTTGAAAATATTATGTTGCATTTATTATAAGGCTTCCTATGCAACATTAAACAGAATGAACGCATAGTATTTTGCACTTAAAAGAGAATAAAAGTCTGTACTCTTTGCCAGTGAGACATCAGAGAATGATTGTGAGGTACTTCTTCAACGAATTCCGTACGTTTGGACAACTATACAAAATCGAAACAGAAAACAAATCAAACAAGTTATCTTAGCATAATGGAGTATCAATCTTTGTTTTATTGTCCGTAGATATATCAAAATTTTGTACTGAATTGAAATAAAACAAAGCAAAGCAGACAAATGTCAATAATATCACCCAAAAAAAACAATTCTCACACAATCGGTTCGTGATACTCGTATAATGGAATAATAAAATAAAACAAAATCAAAACATAAATCAACTGCAGAACATATTCTTTCATTTTGTTTTAGCTAGGTGGACAATTAGATGTGCACTTTTGAGATGGAGAGAATCGCGGAATGCATATGCTTTTTTCAGGGATACTATTGAACGAGGAAAAAGAAGAAGAAAAAAGAGCGCAAGTTCTCCCTTGTACAAATTCTTGATGGAAAGTCTGGAGGGAAAATTTAAATTTGTATATGTTTATCCTCAAAATTGTATAACAATTAATTATATTGTAAATGGTTTTAAGGATACACGAATTTATTTGACACAAAGCAGTAAATAAAGACAAATCAAATAAATAAGGACGAAGTTAGCTCAAACCACACGAGGAAGACGATTTAAGCCTTAGTAAAATATTTTCCCTCGATCTGGGCTCGTAAGAACAAGCACTGACGAACGAAAGCAAAAGAACTAATATCAAAAACAATAATGGTATATTGCCTTGGAATATGTGTTACAACGTGTCAAATGAATTATCAGACCCCCTTTATATAATAGGGGAGTCCTACTTTAGGTACAATTCTATAAAAGGTAAAAGATCTCTTGATTCACTGATTGTCGGTTCTCTATCAGACATGCCGAGACTTCCACCGTAATATCCGGCCGGTGACGAATATTTCGGTCTTCTATTGGCTATTTCTTCAAAGCCGTTTGAGGCTAGGACCGATTCCGGGATCATGGGCTCGATATTCTCAAAGGCAGGTGTCCTGTCTCCGGGTCCTAGCTCGGTGGGACTTGGGGTCGATCTTCAGTCCTTTATTATCATGTCTCGAGCATGGCTTACCATGTCGAAGGCTAGGATACACCACGAGCTCGATTTCGACGTATACAGATAGTCCCCTCATTTTTCGGAGAGTAGACGATGAGAAACGACATGAGCTTCCGATTTTTTATTTCGATACACCGTGACAGAAACGACAAAACAACCGAAACGTCTCGTCAATCATGTCTTGATGGCATTAAATGCATGTCAGACACCGATCGTCCATTCCTTGATGCGAACCGTTGCAGAAATACTATAAATACCTCTTCCTTCGTTCATTTTAACTCTACATCCAAACCTTCCACCCTCGTACCTTAAAATTTTCAATACTTTCTAGCACTTTTACTTTGGTTATTTGAGATCTTTCGCAAGAACTGTTGTCCATCTTCACCTCAAGCCAACAAGTACATTCCTTCAACTTTCTTTCCTTTCCCATTTTTCCTCCATTTTCTAAGGAAATGGCAAAACTTCTAAAACCATTTCCCAGAAAGAAGCCCCTTCTACTTCGCGGCCGGCTACTGAAACCAAGGAGACCGTTTCGCGCATTGCCGTAGACGAACCGGTACCTAAACCCCATTTGAAAATGTTCATCCCCGGAGGATGCTCGATCAACGCCGATTTCAAGGTTAAAAAACCTTCCTCCGTACTAGGCAGGTGTGAGGAGGTCTCAAGATACATCTGCTCGATCACTGAAGAAATCCTCCCCACGGTTCGAAAAGACTGTAATTGGGCCGATAAGGACATAGTGGTCTCCAACTCCGATGAAGCCATTACAACCCATGTCGAGGGATACCTAAGTGTTTACACTTATCTCTTTACATTGGGCCTGGTGGATCCGGTCATTTTGGATTTCTACAGAAGGTACAACGTATGCCTAGGCCAGATTCACCCATCGCTCTAGACTCCGGTTCTTTGTGAATAAAATCGATGGATGTTCGTTCACCATCGACAAACTTCTACGCTTATACAGTCCCCGAATCTTTTGGGAGGGGGAGAGGGGGAGGGGGACTAATAAAGCTGGTAGGGCGGGCAAGCAAAGCCCCGTAATCAAGTATTGATGAGAACCAGGATAGGGGCTGGCAAGACCGTTTTGTCCAAGTAAGGTCCCAGCTGAGTGCAGCCCATTCCCTGAGAAGTAGAATACCTCACATGAATTTTTCTTTCGAAATTCAATTTTATACTTATTTCCTTCTTTCTTATCGGTGTTTTGTGGTGGTCCAGCCATCGCTCGGGTCCCGAATGCTGTCGCTCGACTCAAGGAGTCGGTTGAGGGTATCGTATCACAGATGCCCTACTCCGAGCGCTCATGGCGCAAGCTCTTGAAGGGCTGTTTGGAGGCCCGTTCCCACGTTGAGACTCCTTTCCTGAGTAGGTGATATTTGGATTCCTTTTTTATCATTAAGTCCTCACTCCCTTTACTTCTTTTTGCAGGTTTATCCAAGGATGCCAAACTGAGGCCTCAATCAGGTGGCGAGAACTTACCTGTCGAGTCCCCTGTTTCATGGTAGGCTGAAGAGAAGAAAAGAAAAAGGGCTCCGAGCTCGGAGAAAAAGGAAACAAGAAGGAGGCTGGTGCGCAAGCCAAAAGAAGGCACCAGTGCCCGAGCACCACCTCCGGATTCGCTCTACCGGCTGAGAGATGAATCCTAAGGAGAAGAAGAAGCCTTTCTCCTAATGGCCTGCGTGCCATCACAAGTCGTAGGGTAAGGGGCCGCCGAACCAGAGAATCTCGAGGCCGACCTACCTCAGGCTAAGGAGATTTAAGCCGAGGCTTCCCGGGAAGCGGGCAGTACCCTGAAGGAAGCACTCGGTGTGATAGACATCACCAAATCACCCTTATTTATTTAGTCCATGTATAATGAGGCCCAAATGGTGAAAGAGCGTCCCAATGAGGGTGCCCGTGGAGCGGACAACCCCTTTTGCGGCTTTTTTGATGGCGTGGATTCCACCGCTACGGAGGACATCACCGGACTGGTTGACTTAGAGGTACCGAAAAATAGTTCATCTTTGGGAGCAAGCGGGTCGTCCTCGAGCCCGAAATTGATCAACCGATTCCCAGCTCCGAGTGTGGATCCTGACCGAAAGCGATCCATCATCATCTCTGTTCCGGAGGATGCCGGGGTCCTCTCCGCCCCCGTAGGGGTGGCCATTACCTTCGGTGTCTGGTGACCGAGGAAGACCAAGCCAAGATGAACGAGGTAGACGCGCCCTACCTATTCAACGAAGGACAACAGGTGCTGAACCCTTCAAATATCTCTCGATGACTTCAATTTCTCCTTTTGTACTCACTCTAATCCATATATAATCCTACCATTTTTCTTTGTATTTATAGGCCTCGGTGCTTCATCATAAAACTTTCCTTCGGTATCAGGATGAGCTAAACTAGCTTGAAGCCGAAGTCCGAGGGCTCATTGAGAAGAGAGACACCTACAAACTCCTCAGCGAGCAACGTGAAGGAGAGGCTAAGAGCTTTCGAGCTGAGTTGGAGGTGGCTCGGAAGGAACACGTTGACCTGGTTGAACAGGTAAAAATATCTGAAGTTGGTAACAATGAGCTAGACACGATAACTAACGTTTGGAATTCGCAGGTCCAACAAAAGATCGATCGGATTGACTAACTCCAAGCCGAGATGGATGCAGTCAAGGTCAAGGCCAAAGAATGGAGAGGTAGGATAGACCACCTGATCTCGAAAAAGGAGACTGCCCGGGTGCAATTGACCTCGGCAGAGGTCCAGCTTTGGGCGACAAAGGAAAAGGCCGAGGTGCAGGCCCAAAATACTGAGGAGCTCCAGTCTTAGGTAAGCTCGGTCGTCTCCAATCAAGAAAACCTTGCCAAGGAGCTCAAAGCAGCCAAGTCGGTGGTTGAAGTGACCAAAACTGATGTCGATGAGATGGTGGCCCAGTATAAGGCCAACACCGAGGCAGCCCAGGACCGCTTAAGGGATACGGCCGAATAAACGAAGTGGTAGTCCCGAAGGGAGGCCCTCGAGCAAGTTCATGCTCGGGGTTTTAATGTGTCAGCCGAGATCGAAACCGCCAAGGGGTTCGAGGCCGAGGACAAGAAGTTGAAGCATCCCGAGGATAAAGAAGACTTCGAGTGTTCGGGCAGATCCGAGGATGGAGAAGATTCCGTCGGTCCCAGTGATGAGGCGACTCTGGTGGAGACCAAGCCGTTTAAATGCCTCGTAGTTTTTTCCTTGTTTTTGTACCCTTTTTTTTTTGTCGAGGCTGTTTGGCCTTTGTAAATTTTTCTTTGTTTTTTCACCTTTGTGCTTTTTGTTGAGGCCGTTTGGCCTTTGTAAAGATATTTTTATATAGACAAGGCTTTTTTTCCCTTCGATAGCTATAAGCTTTATTCTTTTCACTTTTTCCTTTATGATTGTGAAGATATCGAAATGCCTTACCATGTATTATTTAGGTCTTGCCCGGAGGTTTGAACGAGCATTTCTTTTGATATTATTTTGGTTACGATTTGTGGGGGCTTGGTATGACCGGAAGCTTTTCCCAAAATACTTAAAACGTTTTAGATGATAATTTTGCGGAGGGTAGCCTTTTGAATCGGATTAGAAATATTGAAGGCCTTGCTTTTTGTTGCAGGTCTCAGACGTCTCCGAGCCATTTTAGTATGGTCGTAGCCTTTTTAGTTTGGGGGTTGCCCAGTGGGCTTATTACCCGGAGTTATCCGGGCTTGCCCAAGATAACAGTCCCCGAATGAGGATGGCCGTAGCCTTTAAAGTTCGGGCACTGCCTAATAGGTCTTGTGCCCCCAAGCTCTGATAGCCTGGGCCATCCGAGTTTGTATTTGGACGGCAGTTCCCGAGTGAGAGCGATCCTTTGAACCCGGATAAAGGCGGCCCTTGGGCTCGATATCTTTAGGGGATTGAATGTAGGAAATTCCTTAAGAGAAAAGAAAGAAAAGAAAATTTTTAAGGGACAAGTTATTTATCCGCAAGGTAGAATCTTCTTTTTATTCCTGTGCGCAATATATATGGTTACACATATGTACAAGCTATGTGTCAGGGCTTGAGCAGTCTATGCGTGCACAATTCATTTGACCGTTTGGCCCTTACAGTAAATCCTATCGATCAAGCTGAGACCATTCGATCACAAAGTTTCTTTCCTTGCGAAAGCCATTATCCGAGGGTGATGTCCCCCAGTGTTCGAGGCCGATCATAAAGAAGCCTCGAATACTGTTGTCGTGATCTTCAACACCGGTTCGTAGCCGGCCTTTAATTCTAAGTTAGCACGATTTACTGTTGCCTCGTTAAAAACCTTGCCGAAAAACCCATTTGGGACAAAACCGGTTCAAGGGAAAAAGAGTGCAATGCGTGCTTTCAGGCCTAAAAATTGGGTCGTTCTTCAACGGTCGCCTGCAAGTGTTAGTTCAAAATGCAAATAAGTAAAAGGAATGGAAGGGGTCGTACCTTAGCAGTAATCTCGCTTCATGTGAGTTATGTTCCAGTTGTTCAGTAATTGCTCACCGTTCATTGTTGCGAGTTTGTATGATCCCTTTCTGGTGGTCTTGATAATTTGATAAGGACCTTCCCAGTTTGGCCCCAACTTCCCTTCGTTTGGGTTCCGGGTGCTTAGCGTGACCTTCCTTAAAACTAAGTCCCCGACATTGAAATGTCGAAGGTTGGCTCTTTGATTGTAATACCTCTCGATCCGCTATTTTTGGGCGGCCAACCGAACAAGGGCAGCTTTACGCCTTTCATATATCAGATCCAGGCTCGTATTCATGGCTTTATCGTTTGATTCTTTTGTTGCATATAGGAATCTGAGACTCGATTCTCCGACTTCAACCAGTATTAGAGCTTCGGCACCGCAAATCAAAGAGAATGGGGTGGCCTGGATGCTGGACTTTGAGGTTGTACAGTATAGCCATAGGACTTCGAGCAGGATTTTCTTCCATTTTCCATTGGCGTCGGTCAACCTCTTTTTAAGGTTTTGGAGTATGGTTTGTTGGTGGACTCTGCTTGTCTGTTCCCACTAGGGTTGTAGGGTGTTGATAGGATCCTTTTGTTCTTATGGTCTTCGAGAAACTTGATTACTTTGCTCTCGATGAACTGTTTCCCATTGTCGCACATGATCTTGGCCAGCATTCCGAACTAACATATGATGTGGTCCCAAATAAAATCGATGACTTCCTTCTCCCCGGGCCTTCTCATATGCCTGGATACCACCCACTTAAAAAAATAGTCAGTCATAAATAATATAAATTGAACCTTTACCGGGTGCCCATGGAAGGGAGCCAACGATATCCATAACCCATTGCATGAACGGCCAGGGTGACAAGACCGAATGTAGTAGCTCCCCGGCTCGATGAATCATCGATGCATGCCTTTGACATTCATCACATTTTTATACGAACTCCTTCGCATCCTTTTCCATGCCGATCCAGTAGTAGCCGGCTCTAATTATTTTTCAAACCAATGATTCGGTGCCTGAATGATTTCCGCAGGTGCCTTCGTGAACTTCCCTCAGAACATACTCGGTATCTCCCGATCCTAGACATATCGCGAGCGAGCCATCGAATGTTCTTCTGAACAGGGTTTCTTCTTCGGACAAAATAAACCAGGCTGCCTTCATACGTAGGGCCCTCGATTCCTTTGGATCCTAGGGCAGTTTTCTGGTCTTCAGATATTCTATATATTTGTTTCTCCAGTCCCAAGTTAGGCTCGTCGAGTTTATCTTAGCGTGGCCTTCTTCCACCACCGATCTCAGGAGTTGTACGACTGCCTCGAGTTGAACTCATCATCTTTGACCGACGACCCCAAGTTACTAAGGGCATCAGCCTCACTATTTTGATCTCGAGGTACGTGTTGTAGAGTCCACTCGTTGAACCGGTTTAATGTTACGTTCAACTTATCCAGGTACTTTTGCATTCGTTCCTCTCTAACCTCGAACGTCCCATTGACTTGGTTAACTACAAGGAGGGAGTCACACTTAGCTTCGATCACCTCTGTCCCCAAGCTTTTGGCTAGTTCGAGACCTGCAATCATGGCCTCATATTCGGTCTCGTTGTTAGTTAGTTTTACAGTCATAATAGATTATCTAACTACATTGCTTGTTGGTGGCATCAATACGATGCCAAGTCTGGACCCTTTTGCGTGCGAGGCACCGTCCGTAAAGAGGGTCCAGATCCCTGAAGAAGTCCCCGAGTTCAACAATAACTCATCTTTCAACCACAGGTATTAGGGCCAGCGTAAAGTCGGCCACAAAGTCTAGCAAAATTTGAGATTTAATGGCAATCCGGGGCCGACATTCAATATCGTACCCGTTGATCTCCATGGTCTATTTGGCCAACCGTCTCAAAAGCTCAAGTTTATGCATTACATTACTCAATGGGTAAGTAGTCACAACACATATGGGGTGACATTAAAAATACGATTTCAGCTTCCTAGAGGCGCTTAGCAAAGCGAGCGCCAATTTCTCTAGGTAAGGGTATCTAGTTTAGGCCTCGCCTAAAGTCCTGCTTATATAGTAAATTAAAAATTGCGTACCTTTCTCATCCCAGACTAGGACTCCACTTACCGCTATCTCCGATGCTGCCAGGTACAGGTATAGCTGCTCGTCTGTCTTCGGCGTGTGGAGCAACAGTGGGCTCGATAGATATCGTTTGAGCTCCTCCAAGGCCCATTGGCACTAAATGGTCTATGAGAAGTTCTTCTTCTTTTTCAACAATGAGAAGAACCGGTGGCTCTTGTCTGCAGACCTCGAGATGAATCGCCCCAGGGCGGCTATGCGTCCGATTAATCTCTGTACAGCCTTCACGTTGTCCACAACAATGATATCTTCTATGGCTTTGATCTTATTGTAGTTGATCTCAATTTCCCTGTTAGATACCATGAATCCGAGAAATTTACCGGATCCGACTCCAAATGTACACTTCTCCGGATTCAGCTTCATATTGTATTTCTTCAATATGCTGAAGGTTTCTTGCAAGTGTTTCAAATTGTCCTCTGCTCGCAGGGACTTAACCAACATATTATCAATGTAAACCTCCATTGATTTTCCTATTTGTTCCTCGAACATCCGATTTACTAGACGTTGGTAAGTGGCACCGGTATTTTTTAGTTCGAATGGCATCACGTTATAGCAGTAGGTGCCGTACTTAGTGATGAAGGAGGTTTTTTCTTGATCGCCCGGGTTCATCCGTATTTGGTTGTACTCGGAATAGGCATCGAGAAAACTGAGGATCTCGTGGCCGGCGTTGCATCGATCATTCGACTGATGTTGGGCAGAGGGAAGGTGTCCTTGGGACATGCTTTATTCAAGTCTTTATAGTCCACACACATTCTTAATTTATTCTCTTTTTTAGGTACTACCACTATGTTTGCTAACCAATCCGGGTATTTAACCTCCCGAATGGACCCTACTTTAAGGAGTTTAGATACCTTATCCTTGATGAAAGCATGTTTGACCTCGGACTAGGGTCTCCTCTTCTGCTTGACCGGGTGGAACTTCAGGTCCAGGCTTAGCTTGTGAGTGGTTATTTTCGGCGGGATCCTTGTCATATCAAGGTGGGACCAAGCGAAATAATCTTTGTTAGCTATAAGAAATTGAATGAATTTTCGTTTTGATTGGGCAGGTGTTCGGTTAGCACGACTTGCTCCAGTTCCTCGACCATTAATTTGGTAGCATCGGAATCGTCAGGGGCTATGAAAGATCTAGGAACTTTGTAGTCATCATCCTCATCTAGAGTGTGGATGAGGTACCGGTAATTGCTATTTGGCCTCGTCTTTGGCCATTGGATTCTGACCCTTTGATATCGAGAGTGTGGATGCCGGGATCACCTCATCGACCACGAATATTTCCATGGCGGTCAATTGTTCCACGTAAATTGTTTTGACTCCTTCCGGTGTTGGGAATTTCAGCACCTAATGCAGTGTTGAGGGTATTGCTCTCATTTTGTGAATCCATGGCCTCCCGAACAAAGCGTTGTATCTCATATCTCCTTCGATTACATAGAACTTGGCTTCCTGAACGGTTCCGACGATGTTCACCGATAATGTTATCTCCCCTTTAGTGGTCTCACATGCTATGTTGAACCCGTTCAGTACTCAGACCGCAGGTACGATCTAATCTTGCAGGCCAAGTTGTTCCACGTCTCTCTATCTGATGATGTTGGCTGAGCTACGTGGATCAATAACACATGCTTAACTCAAGATTTATTTATAAGCATCGATATTACTGGTGCATCATTTTGAGGCTGTACAATCCCCTCAGCGTCTTCATCGTTGAAAGATAAGGTTCCTTCCAGTACATAATCCCGAGTCCGTTTTTCCCTTGTGATGGATACTTTGGTGCGCTTCAGCATCAGCCCCTGGGGAATGTCGACCCCACTTATGATCATGTTAATGACGTGTTGAGGTTCCTCCTGCTCAGTTTGTTTATTAGAATCCCTGTTCCTGAAGTGGTTCATGGCCCGATCACTCAGGAACTCTCCGAGATGTCCGTCGTTGAACAGCCGGGCCACCTCCTCTCTTAATTGTCAGCAATCTTTTGTTCTGTGGCTATGAGTGCCATGATATTTGCACATTAGGTTAGGATCCCTTTGGGCCGGATCGTACTGTAGAGTTCAAGGCCATTTGATATCTTTGATGCGTCTGATGGCAGATACGATAGCGGCGACATCGACATTAAAGTTGTACTCTGGTAATCTTGGCGCTTCTTTAGGCCTGACAGTCCTGTCGAAGCTATTTTTGCTCATAAGTCTCGGTTGTTTTGACCTCAGTCATTTCTCCTTTCATTTCTCTTAGGGTTCCGCCCAGACCCACTCCTTCTACAGTCTCCATTGTACGGCTGATACCGGTTCCTGTTTGATCTCGGTTCACGATCAATGTCTCTCTTGACTCTGTTGAAGGTTCTGACGGGATACATGGACCCGGAAGGGGCCTCAAGCTGATCGTCTTTGACCCTGATTTTTGATTGATATCGGTTATGAACGTTGGCCCAAGTGGCAGCCGGATATTCTACCAAGTTTTGTTTCAACTGCTGTGAAGCCAACGAGCTTCGATGTTGAGTCCTTGGGTGAAAGCCTGAGTAGCCCGATCATCAGCAACCGGCGGAAGGTCCATCCATTCCATTTGAAACCAGGACACGAACACTTTGAGCATCTCATTATCCTTCTGTATTACTTTGAAAAGGTCTGACTTCCTGATCTCGACACTGATAGCCCCGTCGTGTGCTTTTACGAAGGAATTTGCAAGCATAGCAAACGAGTCAATAGTATTAGGAGGTAGGTTGTGATACCATATCATAGCTCCTTTGGATAAAGTTTATACCAACTTTTTGAGCAGGATATATTCGATTTCGTCTTCTTCCAAGTCTTTCCCTTTGATGGCGCATGTATAGGAGGTCACATGCTCATTTGGGTCAGTTATTCCGTTGTACTTAGGAATTTCGAGCATGCGGAACTTTTTCAGGATCGGCTTCGGCGTTGCGCTCAGAGGAAAAGGTTTCTTAAAAAACTTCTTGGAATCTAGGCCCTTCAATATCGGGGGTGCTCCTGGGATTTGGTCGACCCTGGAATTGTAGGTTTCCACCTTTTTGTCGTTGACTTCGATTTTCTTCTCCCTCGATTCTATCCGTTTTGTCAATTTCTCGAGCATTTTTATGATCTCGAGGTTAGTCCCCAATTTATTTTCATTCGGTCTCTTCGTGATCGGTTCATTTCTGCGAGTGACTTCTCGGGATTGCTCGGGTTCAATTCTACTCGGTGCACGGCTTTGGTTCTGTAACTATGCTATCGCTACCTATTGAGCCTGCAACATTTTGAAGATCACCTGTAAATTGATCCCGTCCCCTCCAATATCTTGTTTATTTCGAGCTGCTGATCGGGCTTCACCACGAACACTATTCTTGGGGGTTAGTAGGCAGATTTGCATCGATGGTCACATACGAGTTGTCATCAATCAGGTCAGCGATCGGAATTCCGATGGGATTAACAGGTGGTACCTTGCCACTGGGCACTATGTGATGACCGGACTCATCGCCAACATGTAGAGGTGCTGACTGGGAATTTGACATTTTGAGCTTTAACCTTAAATTAGAGACACTCCAAAGAACAAGTGTAAAGTAGTGTGTGATACTGAAATTTGTATCAAACGGCCACTATTATCCTTAGCCCTACGGTGGGTGCCAAACTGTTTAGCCTCAAATCGGATAACAATTAAATTTATAAGTGGTTTTAAGGATACACTTATTTATTTGACACAAAGCAATAAATAAAGACAATTGCAATAAATAAGGATGAAGTAAGCTCAAACCACACGAGGAAGACGATTTAAGCCTTAGTGAAATATTTGCCCTCGATCTAGGCTCGTAACAACAAGCACTGACGAACGAAAGCAAAAGAACTAAAAACAGAAAAAAAAAATAACGGTATATTGCCTTGGAATGCGTATTACAACTTGTCAAATGAATTATCAGACCCCCTTTATATAGTAGGGGAGTACTACTTTAGGTACAATTCTATAAAAGGTAATAGATCTCTTGATTCACTAATTGTCGGTTCTATATCGGTACATGCCGAGATTCCCATCGTAATATCCGACCGATCACGGATATTTTGGTCTACCGTTGGCTATGTTGGAAATGTTTCTTCAAAGTCGTTTGAGGCTAAGACCGATTCCGGGATCATGGACTCGATATTCTCGAAGGTAGGTGTCCTGTCTTCGGGTTCTAGCCCAGTGGGACTTGTGGTCGATCTTTAGTCAAAGATCGGATACTAGGTACTTGTCCTAAAACATAGCTCGAAATTGATTAATAATTTTCAACTTTCAAAAAACTCTCTCTCTAGAAACGCTCTTGGCTCACGATTAGGGTGGAATTCTAACGTGAGCCTCTTATTGGGATGGGGAGAGGAAGACCCTGGAATAGCGTAAACATGGATCCAAGTACAGATCCACGGCTGACCAATGAACGAAAGCTAGGGAAAGGCATAACTACATCTCCGAAAGGACTAGTACTTGATGTGGGTGGAGAAAAGGATTCACGGAAACAAAAAATTCAACATGCAGGAGCAAAAACCTAGTCCAGTAAGCAAACTTCAATCATAATTGAGAATAATTCCAATTCAACCAGTGGTAATTTATCAAGGGAAGTAATAGAAGGAAAGAATATACCGACGCTCATGATAAAGGAACTGACTGTTCAGTCCACAGAGGTGGAGACAAGCATAGGAAAACATAAATTGATTACAGCTGAAAGTAATTCTAGGCCAATTGATGATAAATCAGTAGGGAAAGTGCAGTGTGGAAGTTCTGCTATACTAGGGATTGAAGCTGGAATAGGTTGAGATAATTGTAAAATAAGAGCAGGCGAGGTGCAAAGGAAAATTGAACTGAACCCTACTAATAAAGGCACACAATCATAGGCTGGTGTGGTTACAGGTAACAAAATGGTTTCGAGGGGTACGAATCTGCAATTTAAAGCGCCGCTGATTCACGAAAGGGAAAAAATTGTTCAGCTTGATCCAGAAGACATTGAGAATGAGAAGTGGAGCTCAGCTATAGTCCTATATGTTATTGGAGAATCTCCAACAATAGGAGCCATGGAAAGGTTTCTGGTGTCACAGTGGAAATTTGCAGTGAAGCCACAAATTTACTACCATAATGAAGATTACTTTGTGATTAGATTCCAGAACTTGGAGGAGAGAAATGAGGTATTGTACTCAGGGCCTCACACTATTAAGAACCGGCTAGTAATAATTAAAGCTTGGTTTTCAATCTATACGAGGAAGTTTTGAATACTATTCCAGTATAGATTAAGTTACCAAACTTGCCTCTTAATTGTTGGACCATGAAGTCTCTTAGCAAGATTGGTAGTGCGCTTGGCAACCCTCTATATGCGGATAATTGTACAACTAGCTCTGCTAGAATATCATATGCTAGACTACTTGTGGAGATGGATGCTACAAGACCCTTGCCGAAAAGTGTTAAAGTACAAGATCCCAATGGTAGAGCGTTTGAACAAGAGGTTGCGTATGAATGGGAACCTGCTTACTGTGTTATGCCTAAAAATTGGGCATACTTGTGCTCTTGAAAATAACCAAAAACCCTAAATTCCCCAGCGAGAAGAAGAAATGACAGACCTAAGCTTGCTTGGAAGAATAAGGAAACATGAGTAACAGTGAATGTTGCACCCATAGTGAAATCAGGACCTGTTAATGTCTAAACAAAGCAAATGAATAAAGAGAAGGCAGAGGAAGATCCTAGTTTGAAGCAGGGAGAGGGGTGGCAACTGGTTACAGGCAAATCAGCTGCTAAACATATTAAAATAACCACAAGTGATGAGAGAAGCATTGACATATGTAATGGCTTTAATCTTCTGACTGAACCAAAGAATCAACTCGCAAGAACTAGCAGTACTAATGGTGGAGTAGAACTATAATCAGCGTGTTAATGATTATTATAAAGGAATAGTTGAAGATGAGAGCTGTAGTAATTGAAGTTTTGAGGGGTTGGCAAGTTCTTCATTCATTCCAACATGAATTTAGTTACATGGAACGTGAGAGAGGTGAATAAGGTATACAAGCAGAAGGAGTTGAAAGTAGCTATTAAGGAGAATAAAATGGATCTACTTGCCATCCTAGAACATAAGAGTAGCAGCACAAAATGAGACAAAAATAATCCAAAAAATAGTACCTGGGTGGAAATGGATATCAAACTATAGTATAAATAATAAAGAGAGTATTTGGTTAGTTTGGGATCCTAGAGTTGTGGAGTTTACACTAATAGAAACGGATGCACAATATATACATGGTCAAGTAAGAATCTTTGAATTGAAGCTGGACTTTGCTTTCACTGCTATATATGGGCTTCACATAATACAAGACAGAAGAAGCTTATGAGGTAAACTCCAGATATTGGTGAATACACAAAAGGGACGGTGGATTGCCATGGTCGATTTCAATGCTGTGCTGAATCAGGAGGACAGATTACATGGGACATAAGTTCAAGATTATGAAACAAGGGACTTTAGGGAGATCATGGTGGATAATGGTTTGGTAGGACTATAAACTATCGGTAGGGATAATACTTGGACAAATAACCATACTTTTATCAGGATCGACAGAGCTATAGTAAATGCAACATGGATGAATAATATGATAACATAGATAGTCCATATTTTAGAGCCGCATATTTCTGATCACTCTCCTTTGAGGATCAACTTTGCTGGACAAATCGATAGAGGAGGAAAACCATTCAGGTTTTTCAATTGCATAGCTGAGCATAAGCAATTCTTAACAGTAGTAGAGGAAGGTTGACATACATAACCGGAAGGAAACCACATGAAAAAAGTGTGGAATAAGCTTAAACGAATTAAACAAGGGTTGAAGAAACTCAATTTTGAACAATTTCTCGGGATGGATAGAAGGCTGAAACAAATAAGAAAACACTTGAATGAAGTTCACGAGAAGTTGGGACAATCTATCCAGGGTGATATCTTAATTGAGGAAGAAAAAAAACTCAAGAAATAATTAGAGAACTGGGGACTGATTGAAGAAAGCATCTACAGGCAGAAGTCTAGAGTTAAATGGTTAAAGGAAGGTAATTCAAACTCGGGTTATTTCTTTGCAAATATGAAGAGTAAATATTCCCAAAATTACACTAGAAGTCTGACAAACACTCAAGGAGATATAATTCATTCTAAAGCAGAAATAAGAGATGAAGTCATAGAATTTTACAAGAAGCTACTTGGGACAGCAACATCTACACTACATGCTATTAATCCTATTGTCATGAAATAAGGTCCTGCACTGAATAGGGAACAACAGAGAGATTTGATCAAATTAGTAACTAGAGATGAAGTATACCATGCTCTATTAGATATAGATGATACGAAAGCCCCTGCTGTGATGGATTAAATGCTTTCTTCTTCAAAAAAAACATGGACAATTACAGGAGATGAGGTTACAGAAATTGTCTTAGATTTCTTCAAAACTTTTACTATGTTTAAAGCTGTGTATTGAACTTCAGTAACACTGATTCCAAAGGTAAAAAAAATCCAACATATATAAAAGAATATAGGCCTATTTCATGCTGCACTACCGTATACAAACTCATTTCTAAGATCTCAACGAAGAGGCTACAGATAGTTATGAATGATTTGGTGGATAATTGCCAGTCGGCTTTTGTGCCAAGTAGGATGATCATAGATAATATAATACTTAGTCATGAATTGATTAAGGGATATGAAAGAAAATGAATTTCACCAAGATGCACGATAAAATTGGATATGCAGAAGGCGTACAATTCTTTTGAGTAGGTATTTCTAGAACAAATTCAAATTGGTATGGCATTCCAAAGATGTTTGTAAATTGGGCTATGAGTTGTGTTAATACAGTGTTTTAATCTATCCCACTGAATGGAAAACCAACACCACCTTTTGACGCCAGGAGAGGACTAAGATAAGGAGATTCTTTGTCGCCATTTCTCTTTGTATTAGCAATGGAATACCTAACCAGAAACCTGAAGACCTTGAGGAAGATACATGATTTCAGCTATCACCCAGATGTGATAATATGCAAATAGTGCAGCTTGGATTTGCCGATGAACTTCTCTTGTTTTGCAGGGGTAATAGGGGATCAATAAAATTGTTATATAACTGTTTTCTACAATTTTCCCATGCCTCGGGTCTAACAGTCAACAAGTATAAAAGTTTCATCTTCTTTGGTGGAGTTTTTAATGATGAGAAGAAGTAAATTATGGAAGTTTTGGGAATCCCTGAAGGTGAATTACCACTAAGATATCTAGGAGTGCCCCTCAGTACTAAGAGATTATCAATTTCACAATGCCAGCCTTTACTAGACATAATGATAGCAAGAATCACTTCATGGACTTCAAAATTCATGTCCTGTGCGGGAAGGCCAGAACTGATGAAAAGTATCCTTTTTCTACGTAAATGTTTTGGTGCCAGATATTTATCATGCCAAAAAAGATCATACAATAAATTAAAGATATGTGTAAAAGATTTCTCTGGACTGGGGGAAACGAGATAACCAGGAACGAATTAATTTCATGGGACAACGTCTGCTATCCCAAATCTGCTGGAGGTTTTAATGTGATTGAATCTATATATGGAATAAGGCTGCTACATGTGAATACTTTTGGAATTTATGTAAGAAAAAAGACAGATTATGGATCAAGTGGATCCATAACTACTATGTGACAAGAAATCACTTGTGGGAGGTTAAACCTAGAAATGCTTCTTGGATGGTGAGCAAGGTGGTTAAGGCAAAGGAGCTAGACTGTTGAAGCTGCTGGCTACACATATGAAATTCTGATGGATGTTACTCAGTTCTCAATTAAGAAGTTCTATCGTAGGTTAAGAGGTGACTTCCACAAGGTTAGCTGGAGAAGACTAGTGTGTAATAAACCTGGATGCAACAAATGGACATTTATCCTGCAACTAGTAGCTCTTGGGAGAATATATAGATACGAAGGACGGGCTGCTTAAGCGGGATGTAGTAAGAAACTTAGAGTGTCCTCTATGAAACACTGAAGATGAATCTATAGAACATCTATTCTTCAGCTGCATGTTCTCTGCAAAATTATGGACCAAACTGCTCAACTAGTAAGGTATAAACGAATTACCTATGGGATGGAGTCAAGAAGTTAACTGAGCAATCAATCATGTTAAAGGAAAAAATGCCAAAGCTGATATATTTAGAATGGTGATGGCCTGTTGTATCTACTATTTGTGGCAAGAGAGGAACCAAAGGACTTTCTTGGGCAAACAAAGAAGTGTTGTAGGCCTCGGCAAGTTGATAGTACAAGACATACATGGAAGAGGACAATGAAAAAGTAGGATAGCTGGAATTTTGAGAAATATGAACTATTACCCCTAGGTTTGCTCGGAAACATGTTGTAAAAAGGGATGGGGGAGGTTGAGGAGATAGTTGTGCTAAAGTTGGGGTTGTCCGGCTTTAGGAATTTTGACTTGTTTGTACATATTTTTTTCCTTGGTAAATAAAATTTGACTAATTACCACCCAAAAAAAAATCAACTTTAAATTGTTTACTTATTTAAACGTTTAAACTTTAAATTCGAAAGTTAATTAAGTCTCTGTTCTCAAAATGTGTTAAGATAGCTAATTTGAAATACTACTTTTGTCAATCCAATAACCATATAGTGAAAGCCTAAATTCTTGAGTACATTAAATAACGTAACACTAGCAGGATCATATTCATACAATTTTAAACCAACAAGACGTTTCCAAGAGGCCGCCTGTGTAAAAGATCTTTAAAACAATAATGAAGGACATTAAAAGCAAGCTAACCTAAATTCTACTGTATGCTACAGGCCAGTCCAAAATAGAGAGTAGAAAGCAGATCCTAAAAAGAGAGCGAAAGGACCGAGATACTTTCCAATTTCCATAGTTTTTGCCAGCTGAATAGCATTTTCCCTATTCTGAATTTCCACACACCTGCAAACTCTAAAGTCAGTTCAACACAATTTGGAAAATTCTTCCCCCAATCTCATTCCATTTATTGTTAATAGTAACTAAGGATTAGTACATATATAGGTTTACTTGGGTAGATCCGCTAGGATACATGATACCTAGATAATCATGTTCAAAAGATGAATATACTTAATTAGAGTACATCATAAAGCTTAAGCTTTCAAAAACTTCTAGATTTCTTCCAAATTTTGCAAGTTCGTCCGCCACTTCACTAGAATCACTATAAATTTTCCAATTATTTATGCTTTGACAGGTTAACAGAAAGCATTGGATATGACAAATTTAGACGTCTATTTGTGCCAATATATATGAGATTAATTTCGTACGTTCTGGTAATATCATTATTAATATTTTTACAACAGCGTGTATTTAACTAGTATAAAAGAAAAAAGAAGAGAGGAGAAGTTTATTAGGGACGCGAGGAAAGGTGGAGCAAGAAGGAAGGTTGTAGAAAAATATATAGCTTATTTTGTATTTTAACTCTTTGCTTAACGTAAATTGATGCCGACAAGCTTTGATGTAGTTGAATCACATGATTCATTCATAACTGAATCCATCTTAGCGTGTCTAAATTTGGGCGAGATCAGCAAATTAACAGTATGCCTAACACTGGAAATACCTATATTAGAGCTTGAATCGAATGACCATACAACCTAAAAAGGTTAAGCTATCGAAGATACTTCATTTCTAGTTACGTAAAATAGATTGTGTTTCACTATATCTCCTCATGAATGAATTTGCTCTTTATCATGAACTAAATACGTAAAATATATTTTATTTTATGCTTTTAATTTTGGGACGAAGAGATATAAACTCAACTATATTGAATTATGTTTATTGCATGATCTAAAAGTTTAAACTTTTCTATAAGAGATAATACATTTTAAACCAACGTTCGATGCTTTAAAATTAATGATTTATTCCCAACCAAATAATTCAACGAATGCGTACAGTAGGTTGATATGAAGTAGGCCATAGAGAGGGATCATGCTCGGCACCTAAGCAAGTGGGCCCCCACCAACTTTTCCTTCCGTACCTCGGCCCGGACAGCAAGCGTACCTTTACACGTACACACTTTTAGGTCTCTACCTTGTCTATAAATTAATTCTTACCCCCCCCCCCCCCCC
>MCJB01020021.1:290920-308314 GCA_002018475.1 Nicotiana obtusifolia
CCCCTTTCTCAGTACTTGGTGTCACAATTCAACCAAATCCACCTTCACTTTCAAGCTTTTGATTTGGTCTTAAACCACAGCATTCCTATTGTTATTTTAAGCAGAATATATATACTATCATTTTTGGTTTGTGCATTGGATGCGGGGAGGAGTGAGTAGTATTTCATCAAGTTGTTGTTGTTACAGAACAAAAAATGGACAGTCCTCAGTATTATACACCGCCCCATGTTGCGGAGTCATCATCTCGGCCATCTCTAGGATTTCCTCTTGGCACTGCTCTTCTTTTGCTTGTTATTTTCAGTTTGAGTGGCGTCTTTTCTTGCTGCTATCACTGGGACAAAATTCGTTTGCTCCGTCGTCGATCTTTATCCGACCTCGAAGCCGGCAATGATCCTGATGCATCCTTGAAACCCAAACGCACCCACCACATGGTAAGATCTCCTGCATTTGGATGGAAATTCTTCAGTTTTTCGAAAAATAAAAAAGAGAATACACTCACGTATCTTGTTGTTGTTTGTCATAAACTTATGGCTAAAACTTTGTTCACAACCTGTTTTACAGAGTGAAAAACAGAATCAAAGCCAAAGCATGCCAGCAGTGTTGATGCCAGGTGATCAAATTCCGAAATTCATAGCATTGCCATGTCCATGTCAGCATCCCCGACCGGGAAAT
Organism: Nicotiana obtusifolia; assembly: GCA_002018475.1. Taxonomy (NCBI): domain Eukaryota; kingdom Viridiplantae; phylum Streptophyta; class Magnoliopsida; order Solanales; family Solanaceae; genus Nicotiana; species Nicotiana obtusifolia. The sequence goes on from MCJB01020021.1 coordinate 291,593, forward strand.
GTGGTTGTAGAGGAGCAGAAACTGCCGCGGCAGCCGCCTTCGCCTCCTAAGCCAATTCGTATGGTAGTGGGATTACCTTTGTATTAGTATAAGCGTATTACTGATCTAGGAGCTGGGCTCGTTGGTGTATTATGTATAGTAGAGTGTATATATTGAGTTGTGTTTCAACCAAATTCCATTTCTTTTGATTTGTAAATACCAATGAAATTTGTATAATTCCATGGTACATACTGTTTATATCCCTTAAAATAGATAATAATTAAATTTATACGCGGTTTAAATGATACGGGATTTAATTTAACACAAATGATCAAATAATAGCAAATAGTTGAATTAAAATGAGATAAAATAATCAAACCAAAATGACGTAGTAATTAAGCCTTGTGTTTAGCCTAAATGCCGATGGTTGATCTCGATTGAGCCCTCGAGATAGAGCTCGGATTCGAATAAACGAGTGAACAATTGAAGAACACTTAGAATAATTACTGAGAGCCAAAGTAAATTTTATTGCCTTGTTATGCATAAAAAAAAACAGTCCCAAAAAATGAAGGGGTTCTCCTTTTTATATAGTAGAGGAGTTTTAACCCTAATACAAGTCTAAATAAGATAAAAAATCTTTTCCTTCCTTCTCTCCCACAAAAATATGATCCGCAGTCCAATACCGAGCGTGATTCGCGCTGCAATACCCGACTGATGGCGGATATTTCGGCTCCCCGTTTGTCTCCTTTAACAGCCTTTCTTTTACTCTCGATTCTTCACCTCATTCAAGCTCGACTCTCTCCGGGTTTCGCCATGCTCGAGACTCATTGTATTGTTCGTCTGTTCCTGGTTCCGATCCGTTGGATACCTTTGGTCTCACCCGATCCAGCAATAAGTAACGTCGTTCCTTGTTTCATAATAAGAAATCGGAGGTAACTCTATTCCCGATTTTACCCGTATACACATACTTCATCGACTTTTTGACATACCAAAAATAGCATATATATATATATATATATATTAAAAATTACTATTGTTACAGAATTTTCAAATATCGGAAAGTTGATATTTTTGGAACGAACTAGAAGGAAAGACAAGGTTATGCCCAACTCTAAATTCACTTGTAGCGGTTAACCCATTAGAACATCAAGCTTACTGGACATAATTCATATTTTCGTGAGTGATTACACTCTCAAAACTAGTTCACTGTCGACAATTGTAAAACTACTACCCTATAGCCATATAAATATTTATAGTTTATTTTAATTAACTAACAAATTATAAAAGTTTTTTTCTTTTCTAAACTTCACATATTTGATCAAAGTGTATCATATAAATTAAAATTGAAAGAATAATAATTCTTTTTTAAACCTTTTTATTATAATTAGTGCATGAAAGTTAAATAAATAAAAATAGAAAGAAAGAGAGGCACAAGGAGTTTCTTCACCACTTTTCTACCCTTGACCTAATTTCTCTGTAGAATGAAAATGAGATCTTTTTTTATGTACATATTCTTTCTTCTTCCGTTCGATCGAACACCACTTTCCCCACCACTGAACCCATGTTCTAGTGGCTCCGTCATCCGTAATGATTTGTTTGTTTTTGTCCTTTTGACGTTCTTTAATTTCAGTACAGTTTCACTTTTTTTTTTTCATCAGCACCGCACCTGATCCCTGTTTAGTTCACTTTCGAATGGACCCTTCAATTGCTGGAAAACAACCAAGATATTCGAATATCATCAGTTCGATTAAGTTGGGTATTTGTTGGAAAAATGTCATAATTTCCGACGAGCGAAAGGGGAACTTTTGTGCGTATCTTTAATAATTAATTAATGCTTGTGCTTTCGTAATGCCAAAGCTCCACAACCAAACAATCAAATATGGCAAGGGTATTTTATCCAAATTAATCAAAAGCCTGAAGAAAATATTAGCGATGAGATTCCAACTGCCCAACTTGATTCTTTTTAATGCTGAAGTATATTATTTTGTTTGTTTGTGCACTAAACGCCTATTTTAAGATATGCTGCCCAATCAAGTATTAGCTTTTCTAGTATTTAATTCTTTTGTTATTTTAAAACACAGGTGGAATTTCAAAAAGTACGGATGATAAGCAAAGCAGTATTAGTATAGGGCCCTTTTGGCGCAAGAATCACATGGAGGAGGATCTGTTTGAGGGACAGCTGCTAGTGGGTGACTAGTGATGATCCTATCATAAAAATTAGAGTGATGATGTAACCTTTGCAGATTGTTTGTTTCATTCTAATTTCCCGAGTAATCACAAAGAGTTAAGCGTCTAAAATCACATTTTGCATCATCACACTTAAACAATTCTAAAGGTACATTCATCTTCTAGATGCTTTGTGGTGGAGTATTAAACTCTATATCTTGTTTATTCTTTATTTGAATGTAATCATATTGTCGAACTGTTGTATTTTTGAGATATAAAATACAAACAGTAATACAATAGACCTCTACGGAATTACTTAATTTACTGTATTCACGCCTCAACCTGAAAATCTTTATACTATGTCTCACTTTCTATATTAGTTGTTTTCACGGAATAATTTGTTCCAAACTATCATTATTTTTTCAATTAGTAGAGTATCAAGTTAAGTGAGATGTTTACCGAAAGACAAATGTTAGTTTAGAAAAAAAAAATTATGAATAAAAGTAAGTTACTAAATATTTTTCTTATAAAGGGTATCCAAACATCCTAAACAAATAACTAATATGGAGCACATCATTCTTTCAGATGTGCTTTGACTTTGTACCAACAGTAAATATTAAAACACTTATTTTCAACAATACCAAAAATATTTGTTCGAAAATTAATTTAAAGTTATAATAAAAAACCTAAATTATCTAGAATTTGATATTTGTTAGTTTATTTAATTCATGTCTAAACATGATTTGTAGTCAAATTTATATAAATAGGTTTTCTTGTTTTGAGCTAAAGCAAGTCTCGTACTATTATTAATTGGGTGCTACTAGCTATTTTTATGTGTGAAGATTTACGGAGAAATATAACGATTATTCAAAAATTTCAAATAAATTATATTCCTTCAATATTTAAACCCTTTTAAGCAGAACCCGATGATATAGTGAGATTTTGGCTTTCTATGTGTTATTCTACTAAGTTTAATATTTGTTTATCCTTGGCTTCGGATAATAATTGAATTTATACGTGGTTTTAAAGATACGTGATTCAGTTTGATACAAGTATCGAATAATATAATGAAAATTAAAGTCAATAAATAAATGGAGAAGAAATGCAAACCACAAGCCTTAGATAATCTTGGCCTTGACTGATTCCTCCAAGATAAAATAAATATAAACGAAAATCAGATTAATAAAGTAATGTCTAAAATAATAAAAGCAGACTTCTTTTCTTTGTATTGATGATTGTTTTCTGTGATATCCTAGAACAATTACATTGCCCCTTTATATAGCGTAGGGATAATCCTTTATACAAGGCAAGAATCTGTTCACAAGGTAAAATATCTCTTGATGTGCTGATTTAACGGTCTTATTGATTGATGCTGTGATTCCCGCCAAGATGCTTACTTATCACGGGATTTTCGGTCCTTTCGTCATTCAAATTTGATAACTTACCCTAGGGCATTTCCCGGAATCGAGCTCAATAGGTTCATCTCGGGTACCATGGCTTCAAGTTCTGATTCGATGTTTATATATAGATCTTTGATACCTCGATATTCCTGCTTCGATGTTATTTGGTCTCGCTCTTCGATCTTTGATATCTTGATCTCGATTTACCGAACAGTAATTATGATTGATATCAACCGTATAAACTAGAGCCTGATTTGTCCCCATGTAGGTGGTCCGAGTTCGATCCCATACAGATAGTCCCCTCGTTTTTTGGAGAGTAATGACAAAAAACGATATAAGCCGTAACTTTTTGGTTAGGTTGAATAGCGACATACTTATTACGCGTGTGGCACGGAAGTCGGAGCGTCCCATCAAAAGAAACGAATCATCATATTGATAAATGACGGTGGAACTATGGCGTACGTGGTACGTGTCGAAAACGTCTCATCAGAGACAAACTTGGGACAAACCTCTGCAACATCAGTACATGCTAATTAGCACTTCGTCGCTTTGGGACGCGAACCGCCGCCTTTGAGGGGCTATAAATACCCTTCTCCATATTCACTTTCAGGAGTTTAAACTATCTGAACATTTGAATCATTCCCTTCTTCAAATTCTCTAAGTTTCCTTGCAAGCGATCTCCCTTTTGTTCTTATCTTATTCCCACATTTTTTAACTTCTTTATCTCCTAATTAACAATGGCGAAAACCTCTAAATCCGTTCCTCAGAGGCAGACCCCTTCTTCTTCTCAACCCATTGAAGATCCTCAACCTGTTGATGTTGAGGAAACCATTGATGAACCTCCTTTGAAGGCGTTTGTACCGACTGAATGTTCAATCGGTACCGACTTTAAAGTAGATAAGACTTCTTCAGTACCGGGCCGGTGTGAACCAGTCACTAGGTATATTTGTTCGATTACGGACAATATCCTTGACAAGGTTAAAGAAGATTGTTATTGGATCGCCAAGTGTGTGGTCATTCATGCACCGGAAGAGGCAATCACTACCCACGTGGAGGGTTATTTGAGTGTTTACACTTACCCCTTCACGTTCGGTCCTTTGGACCCTGTTATCGTTGCCTTTTGAAAAAGGTACGAAGTAACATTGGGTCAGATCCACCCTTCTTTCTGGAGAATAGTCATTCTCTTTCGCTTTTTTGTAAGCAAGATCGGCGGGCACCCTTTCATTGTTGATCACCTTCTGCAGTTATACAATCCCCGACTCTTCCGAGGGGGATTAATAAAACATGCTCACCGGGCAAGCAAAGCCCACTTCTCTAGCATCGACGAGGATAGGGACCGGGGCAGGATGAGCCGATTCGTTCGAGTGAAAACATCGGACCTGATTCCGGCCGAAGACATGCTGTTCCCCGAGAAGTAGAACATGAATCGTAAGTGTTATCCTATATCTCAACTTGTTCAATGTTTTTTCCTTCGTTATTTTACTAACCAGTTCCATATGATGTAGTTGTATCCTGTATGCCGGCCGCGATTCCTCATCTGAAGGAATGGGTCGAAAGAGTAGTGTCCCAAAGACCCTATTTGGAACGTGCTTGGCGCGAGCTCTCGAAAGGTCGATGGGAGGCCCAACTCACTTCGTCGGTTGAGGGATGAGTCCGAGGAAGATAAAGATTTTGACTTTTTGGGTAGCGAGCCGTCTTGAACTGAAGGACGGGGAGTCCCCGAGCTGAAAGCCGATGAAATACACCTTCATCGAGTCGAGGGCTCCGAAATGGGGGCAAGAGCTGGGGCTTCCACCGATGTAAGAGGGGCTTTGCAGGGAATCTTAGGCCCCATAGAAATGATAGACTCCTTTTCCTTCTCGGAGTCGACACTGAACGAGGCCCAAGCCGCAAAAGAACATTCCCCGGGCAGGAGCCATGTACCAGAAGGCCCTTTTCGAGGTATCTTCGATGGCGTGGATTCGGCGTCTGCTGAAGATACCTTTGGGCTCGGTAACCTAGAAGTACCGAGGAAAAGTCCCTCCACCGGCACGAGCAAGGTTTCTTTCGATCCGAAGTTGGTCGATAGATTTCTTGCTCCGAGTTCAGATCCTGATCGGAAGCGGATCATATCCTTCGCCATTCCCGAAGATGCTAAGGTCCTTTCCGCTCCTGTAGGGGTGGCTAGCTATCTTCGATGTTTGGTGACCGAAGAAGATCAGGCTAAGATGAACGAGGTGGATGTATCCTGCTTGTTCAATGAAGCTCAGTAAGCATTGAATAGGGTAAGGTTCTTATAAGCCTTATCTGGTGTTCACTGTTTTGCACTTTAAAACTTCGACTAACTGCCATATTTCCTTTCGTGTTTGCAGGCCTCGGTGCTTCATCATGAGGCTTTTCTTCGTCACCGGGAAGAATCGGGACATTGCGAGCAGCTCGAAGGGGAGATAGTGAGCCTTTGGACTGAATTGGACCTTGTCCGGAGAGACAATTCTGGCTTAGTCGAGCAAGTGGGGCAACAACTCGATCAAATTACCCAACTTCGATCCGAGGCAAGCGAGGCTAGAGCTGAAGCCAGTGAGTGGAAGAGCAAGATGGATCAGCTGGCTTCAGAAAAAGAGGCCTTCCGTGCTCAGTTAGTTTCAGCAGAAACTCAATTGATGGAAGTAAAAGGGAGAATCGAGGCTCTGACTAAGAGCACCGACGAACTCCAATCCCAAGTCAGCGTGATCACCTCGGATCGAGATGTTTTGGCCAACGAGCTGCACATGGCGAAATCGGAGGCTGCTGCAACCAAAGTTGAGGCCGATGAGCTGGTGGCCCAGTACAAGGCCGACGCCGAGGTTTCTCAAGATCAATCAAGAAATTTGGTTGATCACATGAAGTGGCAAACTCACCTGATCGTCCTCGGGGAGATACATGCTTGGGGCTTCGATCTATCGGCCGAGATCGAAGATGCCAAAAGGATCGAGGCCGAAGCCAGAAAGCAAGCCTTTCAGGAGGAAGATGACTCCGAGAACTTGGAATGAAGCACCTTCTTTTATCTTTTTTGATATTATGTAATGATGTCCCCATCTTTGTAATCATATCTTGTATATATATAAAAGCCTTTTTTCTTTTCCTTCTTTTATTACTAACTTGGTTTAATTCTTTCCCTTAGAACCGAGGGTTTGCCTCGGTAAATTTTCTGTTCCTTGAACTCAATTTGGACTTGGCCAGTTCTGGGATCTGCCTTAGTAGGTTTTACTTTCCTTCGATTAACTCGGTATGGCCTTAGCCTTTTAAAGTTCAGGGTTCGCCTTAGTAGGTCTTATTCCCCTCCGAGTTTCATTAACTCGGTATGGTCTTAGCCCTTTAAGAATCGGGGTTCGCCTTTGTAGCTCTTATTCTCCTTCGAGTTTCATTAAATCGGTATGGCCTTAGCTTTTTAAGAATTGGGGTTGGCCTTAGTAGGTCTTATTCCCCTTCGAGTTTCGTTAACTCGGTATGGCCTTAGCCTTTTGAGAATCGAGGTTGGCTTTAGTAGGTCTTATTCCCCTTCGAGTTTCATTAACTCGGTATGGCCTTAGCCGTTTAAGGATCGGGGTTGACCTTAGCAGGTCTTATTCCCCTTCGAATAAATTTGATTTTCGGATGAGCCCCCGAGTGAGGCAATATTTAATTGAACAAAGAAAATCAAAACGGCCCTTAGGCTCGGAGGCAGGATATTGGTGCAAGAGATCTTTATTCTTGTTCATGTGCTTGTATAGTTTATTTCGGGGATAGATCAATCTATTTGGTTACGGTTCCTTTGACTATTTGACCCTTACATAGATTCCTAATGATCTTTGATTTTAGGGATGTTTCCCCGAATTAAAGTAGCCAAGCAGCCTTCCGATATTTGAGGTCGATCGATGATTAGCACCGAGTATTGATGTCATCAATCTATGATCGGTCTTTAAATCTAAGTTAGCACGATTTACTGGTTGCCTCGTTAAAAACCTTGCCGTAAAACCCAATTTGGGACAAAACCAGTCGAAGGAAAAAAGAGTGCAACACGTGCTTTCAGTCTTAACGTCCCGTACTTTCCGATTCGAGGCTACTTTATTTGATACCTACGAGTGTTAGTTTGTCGATGTAGCATAAAAAAAAGTAAAAATGAGGAACGAAGGATCGTACCTTAACAGTAGTATCATTTCAAGTGATTTATGTTCCAGTTATTTGGTAGTTGTTTGCCGTCCATCGTTCCAAGCTTGTATGATCCTTTTCCGGTGATCTTTCTGATGGAGTAGGGTCCTTCCCAGTTCGATCCCAATTTCCCTTCGTTCGGGTTTCGTGTGTTGGGTGTGACCTTCCTGAGTACTAAATCTCCGATGTTGAAATGTCGAAGATGGGTTCTCCTATTGTAGTATCTTTCGATCTTTTGTTTTTGAGCAGCCAATCGAACGAGGGCAACTTCCCTTTTTTCATCCAATAGTTCCAGATTTGTATTCATAGCCTCGTGGTTCGATTCTTCGGTCGCATAGTGGAATCTAACACTTGGTTCACCGACTTCGACCGGTATCAAAGCTTCAGCACCGTACACCAGGAAAAAGGGAGTGGCTCCGGTGCTAGATTTCTCGGTCGTACGATACGCCCATAGGACTTCAGGCAATATTTCTTTCCATTTCCCCTTCGTATCGGTTACCTCTTTTTGAGATTTCGAAGTATTGTTTTGTTGGTAGATCCGGCTTGTCCATTCCCGCTGGGGTGGTAGGGCGTTGATAGGATTCTTTTGATCTTGTTATCTTCGAGGAATTTTTTTTACTTTGCTGCCGACGAACTGTTTCCCGTTGTCACACACGATCTTTGATGGCATCCCAAACCGACATATAATGTGATCCCAAATGAACTCGATTACTTGTTTTTCCCTAACCTTCTCATATGCCTACACTTCCACCCATTTGGAGAAATAATCAATCATAAAAAGAATGAATTGAGCCTTACCTGGTGTGTAGGGAAGAAGGCCAACGATGTCCATTCCCCATTTCATGAACGGCCATGGTGATAAGACCGAATGCAACGCTTCCCCGGGCTGATGGATCATCGGGGCATGCCTTTGACATTCGTTACATTTGCGAACGAACTCCTTCGCGTCTTTTTCCATGTCGATCCAATAATAACCGGCTCTGATTATTTTTCTTATTAGGGGTTCGGCACCGGAGTGGTTCCCACAAGTGCCTTTGTGGATTTCTCTTAAAATGTATTCAGTGTCACCCGGTCCCAGACATATCGTGAGGGGGCCGTCGAACGTTCTTCTAAATAGAGTTCCGTCGTCGGATAAGCAGAATCGAGCCGCCTTTGTGCGTAAGGCTCTTGATTCGTTTAGATCTGAGGGGAGTTTTCCGAAGCTGAGGTATTCTATGTATTTGTTCCTCCAATCCCAGGTTAGACTCGTCGTATTGATTTCGCGTGGCCTTCTTCCACTACCGACCTCATGAGCTGTACGATCTTTTCAGATTCGATCTCATCATCTTCGATCGATGATCCCAAACTGGCGAGGGCATCGGCTTCGCTGTTTTGTTCTCGAGGTATGTGTTGTAAGGTCCATTCTTTGAACCTATGCAGTGTAACTTGTAGTTTGTCTAAGTATCTTTGCATTCGTCCTTCTCTGACCTCGAAAGTTCTGTTGAAATTGATTCACCACAAGGACGGAGTCGCACTTAGCTTCGATTATTTCCACTCCCAGGCTTTTTGCTAGTTCTAAACCTGCAATCATGGCCTCATATTCTGCTTCATTGTTAGTTAACTTCACATTCTTGATAAACTGTCGAATTGTGTTACCGGTTGGGGGCTTTAGCACGATACCAAGCCCCGATCCCTTCGCGTTCGAGGCACCATCTGTGAATAGGGTCCACACTCCCCAAAGGAGTCCTCGATCCGGCCAGTAGCTCTCTCTCGACCTAGGGTATTAGGGATGGTGTAAAATCGGCGACGAAATATGCCAAAACCTGAGATTTAATGGCGGTTCGGGGTCGATATTCGATATCATACCTACTTACTTCAATAGCCCATTTGGCTAATCGGCCGGAGAGCTCGGGCTTATGCATTATGCTTCTTAAAGGATAAGTCGTTACGACGCACATGGGATGACACTAGAAATAAGGCTTCAGTTTTCTGGAGGCACTCAACAAAGCGAGTGCCAGTTTTTCCAAGTGAGGGTACCTAGTTTCAGCCTCGTCTAAGGTTCTGCTAACGTAATAAATTGGAAATTGCATACCTTGCTCTTCTCGAACTAGAACCCACTTACCGCTACTTCCAAGACCGCAAGGTAAAGGTACAGCCGTTCACCTGTCTTCGGTGTATGTAGCAAGGGCGGGCTAACAGTTACCATTTAAGCTCTTCTAAAGCGTGTTGGCATTCCGGTGTCTATGAGAAGTTGTTCTTCTTTTTTAATAGATTGAAAAATCAATGGCTTTTATCGGATGATCTTGAAATAAATCATCCCAAAGCGGCTATACGGCCTGTCAGCTTTTGTACGGCCTTCACATTATCTACGACTGTGATGTCCTCGATAAGCTTGATCTTTTTGGGGTTGATTTCTATTCCTCGATTCGAGACCATGAAACCGAGGAACTTGCCCGAGCCCACACCAAACGCGCATTTTTCCGGGTTCAACTTTATGTTGTATTGCTTCAGCACGTCGAATGTTTCGTGCAAATGGTTCAAATGGTCCTCTGCTCTCAGGGACTTAACTAACATATCATCAATATAAACTTCCATCGTTTTTCCTAATTGTTTTTCAAACATTCGGTTTATTAGGCGTTGGTAAGTGGCTCCTGCATTTTTTAACCTGAATGGCATCACGTTGTAACAGTATGTGCCATACTTAGTGATGAAGGATGTTTTTTCTTGGTCAGCCAGGTCCATTCGTATCTGGTTATAGCCAGAGTAAGCATCGAGAAAGTTAAGGGTCTCATGGCCAGCGGTAGCATCGATCATACGATCGATGTTGAGTAAAGGAAAAGAATCTTTTGAGCATGCCTTATTCAGATCCTTATAATCTACACACAGTCTTAGTTTATTCCCTTTTTAGGGACTACTACTACATTTGCTAACCATTCCGGGTATTTAACCTCCCGAATGGACCCTATATTTAAAAGTTTAGTTACCTCATCCTTAATGAATGCGTGTTTGATCTCGGACTGAGGCTTCCTTTTTTGCTTGACCGGTCGGAACTTCTGATCTAGGCTTAACTTGTGAGTTGTTATCTCCGGTGGTATACTTGTTATATCAAGGTGGGACCAAGCGAAGCAATCTTCATTAGTTATAAGAAATTGGATAAATTTTGTCCTGAGCTCGGAGCTTAGGACCTAGCCCAGATATACCTTTCGTTTTGGCAAGTCTTCTCGGAGTTAGACTTTCTCGAGTTCCTCAATCGTCGATTTGGTGGCATCGGGACTGATGAAAGATCTGGGGATTTCGTAATCGTCATCCTCGAGATATGCTTGTTTATCTACGTTTGTCGAGGATGATGTCTGTGATTGCTATTTCATCTTGTTCTCGATCCTTTGTGAAGGAACTGCTGGTACTGGTGTTATTTCTTCCACCGTGAACATTTCTTTCGCAGCCGGTTATTCCCCGTAAACCGTTATAATTCCATCGGGTGATAGGAATTTTAGTACTTGGTGCAGCGTCGAAGGCACGACTCTCATGTCGTGGATCCATGGTCTCCCGAATAGAGCGTTGTACCTCATGTCTCCACCGATTACGCAAAACTTCGTTTCTCGATTGGTTCCGACAGTGTTTATTGGCAACGTTATTTCGCCCTTGGTTGTTTCACATGCCATGTTGAACCCATTGAGTACTCGGACTGTAGGGACAATTCGATCCGTCAGACCGAATTGTTCTACAACCCATGACCGGATTAAATTGGCTGCCTGGGTCGACCAATAAGTGCTTTACTTTAATTCTGTGTATAAGCACATATATCACTAGCGCGTCATTGTGAGGTTGCATAATCCCTTCCGTGTCTTCCTCGCTAAAATGTAAGATTCCCTCCATCGCGTAATCTCGAGTGCGTTTTTCCCTGGTGATGGATATCTTGGTGCGTTTCAGCATCGGACCTTGAGGGGCATTTATTCCGCCGATAATCATGTTAATCGTGTGTTGTGGCTCTTCTTGGTTTGCCTGTCTATTTCTGTTTCCAAAATGATTCTTCGCTCGGTCGCTTAAAAATTCTCGAAGATGTTTGTTTTCGAGCAACCTTGCTACCTCTTCTCTCAATTGTCGGCAATCTTCTGTTCTGTGTACGTGAGTACCGTAATATTTGCATATCAGATTAGGATCCCTTTGGGCTGGATCTGATTGTAATGGTCGAGGCCACTTAGTGTCCTTGATGCAACCGATAGCTGATACGAGAGTAGCCGCATCAACATTGAAATTGTATTTCGATAATCGTGGTGCTTCTTGATGACCGGTGATTCTCTCGAAGTTGCCTTTAATTATGGGCCCTCTGTTATTCCGACCTTGATCGTTTCTCCTTTCATGTCTTGGGGAGTTTTGCCTTGCTATAGTGGTTTTTCATCCCCATGATATGGCCGATGCCGATCTCTATTCAGTCTCGGCTCACGATAAATCTCTCTTCGAACTCTATCATGAGTTATGAAGGGATAAATGGATCCCGAAGGGGCTCCAAGTTGATCATATTCAACTCTGATTTTCGATTGATATTGGTTATGTACATCGGCCCATGTGACGACGGGATATTCTATCAAGTTTTGCTTGAGTTGCTATGAAGACGTCGAGCTTCGAGCGTTGAGCCCTTGGGTGAATGCCTGACCAGCCCAATCGTCAGTGACCGGTGGCAGGTCCATCCGCTCCATCTGAAAATGAGATACGAATTCTCTGAGCATCTCGTTATCTTTTTGTCTGACTTTGAATAGGTCCGACTTCCGCGTTTCTTCTTTGATAGCGCCTGCATGTGCTTTTAGAAAGGAACCTGCAAGCATAGCGAAAGAGTCAATAGAATTAGGGGGTAAGTTATGATACCATGTCATGGCCCCCTTCGACAAGGTTTCCCCGAACTTTTTCAAAAGAACGGATTCGATCTCGTCGTCTTCTAAGTCGTTCCCTTTTATAGCGCATGTGTATGCGGTCACATGCTCGTTTGGATCGGTTGTTCCATTGTACTTGGGGATTTCCGGCATGCGGAATTTCTTGGGTATTGGTTTTGGAGCGGCGCTCGATGGGAAAGGTTTCTGTACAATTTTTTTGGAATCCAAGCCCTTCAATATCGGGGGCGCTCCTGGGATTTGATCCACCCTGGACTTGTACGTTTCTACCTTTTTGTCGTTAGCCTCGATTTTTTTCTCTCCAGACTCGCCTCGTCTAGTTAATTCCTCGACCATCCTCATAATCCCGGAGTTTGCCCTCGATTCACCTTCATTCGGCTCTTCTACGACTGGTTCATTCTCAGGAATAGTTCCCCGAGAAGGGCCGAGCTCAACTTTGTTCGATATTTGGCTTCGATTTTGTAATTGAGCAATGGCCGCCTGCTGGGCTTGCAACATGTCAAAGATCATTTTTAGGCTGATCTCGTCCCTTTCGTCGTTTTGGGGACCCTGTGTTGTTGATCGATGTTCCCTACGAACGCTATTTGACAGACCAGTAGTTTGATCTACATCGACTGCCACTTGTAAATTAGCGTCGATCGGAACCTTATCACCAGGTGCTGTGTTGTTGTTTTCGCCTTGATGATCAAATTCATTATCGACGTACAAAGGCACAGATTGTGAATGCGATATAGCTGTATTGTAACCTGAAATCAAAGATACTTCACAGAGCAAGTGTAAACAATTTGCGTGACAAAAAATTATATCAAACACTCACTATTATCCTTAGCCCCACAGTAGGCGCCAAACTGTTTACCCTTGGCTTCGGATAACAATTAAATTTATACGTGGTTTTAAGAATACGTGATTCAGTTTGATACAAGTAACGAATAATATAATGAAAATTAAAGTCAGTAAATAAATGGAGAAGAAATGCAAACCACAAGCTTTGGATAATCTTGGCCTTGACTGATTCCTCCAAGATAAACAATAAATATAAACGAAAATCAGATTAATAAAGTAATGTATAAAATAATGAAAGCAGACTTCTTTTCTTTGTATTGTATGATTGTTTTCTGTGATATCCTAGAACAATTACATTGCCTCTTTATATAGCGTGGGGATAATCCTTTATACAAGGCAAGAATCTGTTTACAAGGTAAAATATCTCTTGATGTGCTGATTTAACGGTCTTATTGATTGATGCCGTGATTCCCGCCGAGATGCTTACTTATCACGGGATTTCTGGTCCTTTCGTCATTCAAATTTGATAACTTACCCTAGGGCATTTCCTGGAATCGAGCTCAATAGGTTCATCTCGGGTACCATGGCTTCAAGTTCTGATTCGATGTTGTTCGATCTCGACCTTCGATCTTTGATACCTCGATATTCCTGCTTCGATGTTATTCGGTCTCGCTCTTCAATTTTTGATATTTTGATCTCGGTTTACCGAACAGTAATTATGATTGATATCAACCGTATAAATTAGAGTCCGATTTATCCCATGTAGGCAATCCGAATTCGGCCCCGTACAATATTCTTTCAAAGCCATGGAACATGGGAGAAGACGCATGATGCTTGCGGAAAATGAGATACTATGGAACTCTTTAGTCCCAGACATATACTGCAAAATGAAGAAGAGGTGTAACGTAACGCTATTGGAGTATTAACAGGGATTTTTTAAGTTTAGTACTGATAATGTACCAGGCAAAGAGAAAGTTGGCATCTTACTTTTAATTTGTTCCTCTACGAATGCAACTAACTAGTGTAATACATGTGTTGCATAATTTTAAGAGTTTTAACTAATATATCTGTTGTACTAACATGTCACCTTTATTTCTCGCAGGAGGTGATCTATTTTATTTATAAAATTTGAATCTCACTTTTTAAGGAGTTACTTTTAGGTATTTTATAGGTAACTTGATAGTGTAAAAATATGAAAAGTGGAGGGGAAAGAGAGGGCCAAAATTTGAAGGGGAAAGAGAGGGCCGAAAATTGAAATTTATGTATGTGCGAGAATCCATCATATACCCAAACCTCAAGAAATTCAGAATCTTCTTGAGCGATTCGTAGCTATTCAGAAAATATTTTTTAACACTTCAGTAGAATGAAAGAATAAAATCGGTATATATACGTGTATATTTGTCAGTAAGCAGGTAAGTAAAAATTAAAACATAGTCACACAATCTTTGTAGAAGTGGCAATGTATGTAGAGAGTAACTTTATTTTCTTAAATTAGTAATGGTATGTAAATTGGTTGAGCTAATTAAAGGAATGAAAACAACAATTAATTTGACAAAACATTGAAGAAATTTTACGTAACAAGGAGGGATGAGACACGTGGTAAGCATGAAGATGAAAATTAAAGTGACAACTATTTAATTTGATTAAATGGAATAAAGCTTAATAGAATAGAGCCAAGGTGGAGTAGGTTACAGGTCAGAAACAAGTTAAAGATAGGACTGTTCCAACCCCATTACCATCCTTAATATTATTTATCCATCTATTTAATCTCATACGCCTAACTTATTGCGAGAAGTGGCACTTCAGCCACAAGTTTGAAAACTTAAGATTCGAGCCTAGCTAGAACACTAGATATTGGTACTGATTGTGTAATTCTTGGCCAGAGATAATAATAATAATAATAATAATAATAATAATAATAATAATAATAATAATAATACCATGATGACAGGATCCGATCGGTGCCTGCGGTAGTTCGCTCGACGGTGATAGACCTTATCAAGAGAGTATCCTTGTCTTCAAATAAGAATCAAAATTAAGGGAAATTATTATCTGAACTATGTAAATTTAGTATATGGATTAATAGCTATATGGTATTACTTTTACCTAAGCATGGGGCCTATCTATGCAATAAATATTATGGGATCTTGAGATTATGTGTACAGGATACCTTTTTAGGGGCTCACCGGGATAATCACAGCCCTACAACAACAAATAACGGACTTTTTTCACCGGGCAACTCACTACTAAAAATCAGGTGAAAAGCGACCGAAAAAAGCGACCAAAGTTGGTCCCTATCTGCCAAAAAGCGACCAAAAAGCGACCACAATGGTCTGGTCAGTATTTAGGTGGTCACTAACAGATAGCGACCAACTTTGGTCGCTAATTTGCGACCAATTTTGGTCCCCAACACAAAAGAGCCAAACATTCCAGAAAACGTAGAGGCGACCAAAGTTGGTCGCTTTTTGCAAAATACAGAAAATTAAATTCAGCATATAGCGACCAAAGTTGGTCGCCAATCCTGAATTTAATTTTCTGTATTTTTTAATGAGCGACCAACTTTAGTCGCCTATCAAAAAATACAGAAAATTAAAATCTGAAATAAGCGACCAAAGTTGGTCTCTATTCCAGAATTTTATTTTATGTATTTTTCAAAAAGCGACCAAGGGGCGACCAGCTTTGGTCGCTATTGTGCAGAATCAAATTTTTTTTTTATCAAAATAGCGACCAACTAGCGACCAAAGTTGGTCGCTATTTTTGGTATATTTTTTCCAGAAACTGCCTGTTTTGGCAGCTACACCACCTACCAGTTTTACCAAATTCCTAAAAGAAGCATTTTATGCCATTAAAACAACAACAATGACAAGAACAACTACAACAAACAACAACGAGAATAACAACTACAATAAACAACACATTAAACAACAACATTAAACAACAATAAGGTTTAAAGTTCAAATGAACTTATACATTATATAAGCTGTTATTACAATTCAACGTCTACTAATATCTACATCATCAGCGTCATCGTCGGATGAAGTGTCATTATTAAGAGCATCATCCGGCGATGATTCACGTGACCGGGGAATCGGAAAAGAGCCAGAAGCCAAGAGAGATTTGATCTGCTCTTGTAGAGCAGCATACTGAGCATCTCTAAGTTTATCTTTCTCCTTCTCTCTTTCTTCTCTCTTCTTCTCTCTTTCCTTGGCAGCTTCTAGCTCGGATGTGAGCTTTGCTACATGGTCCCGCATAGAGGCGAGGTTGTCCCCGTCAAGCGACTTCCCTTGCGAGGAAGTGCCTATTCCGTGCATTCCACACCTATAGCGGTAGAATTGCTTAGCGGGAAGCCCGTATACCTTCCCCCCTTTTGGACCGCCAGCCGC
>MCJB01020032.1:1992-31048 GCA_002018475.1 Nicotiana obtusifolia
GGGGGGGGGGAATTTTAGTGAAAATAGTCTTTTTTATCTAAAAAATATTTCTAATAATTATTTTGGGTCGAAATAACTGTTACGCAGCGCCTTCCTGAGATTCCTTGGAAAGGTGACCTAAGGCTAAGCAATCGATGTCAGTGCCGCTAGACTAGATTGTCAGTGTCATACGGGAAAACCAATGTCGTGAGCGACTGATAGAACTGAAATGAGTAATTGATGAAATGAAAGCTAGTACAAAAGGCTATGCGGTGTCGAGGGGGAGAGATACCAGTATAAAGAGATGTTTGCTTGCTTGAATGTTTAAATGCTTGATCCCCCTAATAATGCTTAAAAAATATAAACTAATGATTTGACCTAGATAAGTTGTAGAAGCACACTGAAAGTAAATGAAGTAAAACTATTCTATATTTACAATGAAAAGGATTTAGTCTTCTACAAGGTAGAAACAAGTCTGTTGGCAGCAACTTTGTCTTGAGCATCAGGGTCTGCGCGCGCGGCACCATTTGTATCTACCTACGGCTGGGCGCTGACACTTAGATCAGAATCTGTGCGCGCGGCACTGTTGGCAATATGATGGTCTGTGCGCGCGGCACTGTTGGCACTTGCCAGCCGCTGGGCGCTGGAGACGACTATCGTTGGGGAGACAGAGGCATATGCACGCTTGTCACTTGGCGCTGCCGAGACCACGGGGCCGACCGTGGCGCTAGGCGTTGGGAGGCTTGCCAGGACACGACGGGACGCGTCCAAGGGGTCATGGGCCGAGGCTAGAAAGCAAACCATGACATTCTCCCCCACCTGAGTTGGCGACGTCCTCGGAGCCTTACCTGCAAGATGATGATTGGTTAGGCTCTTGTTGGCTGGGAGGTATGTTCCCCTCGATCTTGTGAGGTGGCTTTTTGAATGATGCTCCATGTCTTTATGAAATGATTTGAGGCGGCTGATTCTACCAGGCTGGGGTATTCACCTGGTATGTGGCTTTCCCAATGCGTCTTTCAAATGGACAAGGGTCCGATGTATTTTGCAATAGACGAGGGTCATGGGTCCTCTCTGCAAACAAGCTTTGGGATTCTTACCATCACTCTGTCTCCTGCTTGATGTTGGACAAAGCGAAGGTTTTGTTCGGCATTACCTCTTTGCCCTCTCTTGGGCTTTGACAAGATAGCTCCGCACTATCTCCAAAGTTTGCTCCCATTCCTTCGAGAAACTAGCAGCTCGAGATGATTTTGGCATGTTTGGTGCATTCACAGTCTATAGGAGTAGCGGTTGCTGCCCCGTAACAATTTCAAAAGCACTTTTGTTTGTACTGGCGCACTTTTGTGAATTGAAACACAGTTGAGCAGCATCCAGAAGCTTCACCCAATTCTTCTGTGATCCGGTTAAGTGGCAGAGATATTCCTCCAACATGTCATTGAACTGTTCTGTCTGGCCATCTGCTTGTTGATGAAAGCTTGAGTTGTGACTCAATTTGGATCCGAAGCACCCAAAGAGATGGGTCCAAAATTTGCTAGTGAAGCATGAGCACAGTCACTAATGATGTCTTGGGGCAGGCCCCAATATTTGACAATATGAGAGAAGAAGAGTCGAGCTGTATCTTCTGTTGATATGTTCTGTGGGGCTGCTATGAAGGTGGCATACTTGGAAACCCGGTCTACCACAACCAAGATGGTTGCAAGGTTCCGACCTTGGGTAATCTTGTGATGAAATTCAGGGAGACGTTTTCCCAAGGTCTTTGTGGGACAGGTAGCGACTCCAAGAGTCCCGCTTGCGCTGAGCGATCCGACTTGTCCTTCTGGCATGCTTTACAAGTCTTCACACACTAGGGGCGCCATCAGTTTTTTGACACCGATGATATGATTTTTGATTCTTGATGCCGAGGATAGCCGGAACCATAAGTTCATGTCTTTTGACTCCCTTTTTCGATTGCATGGCCGAGATGTTTTCAGCGGCCATCTTTATGGGTATGCATGGTATGATGCGGGGTTTGGCCCCGTTGTCTCCCATCATCAGGAGCATGTCGGCGTATGGTACTGGTATGGTGTTGGTTTGCCTCAGGAATTCCAATCCCACTATCAGTTCGAAGTCATCGATGATAGCTATACATAGGTTGAATCATCCCTTGTATGGGCCAAGCTTCATTGGCACTTATTTGGCTATTACACTCACTGGCTGGTGTGGTGAGTTAATAGCCTTGACACGGCCCCTACTCTTTTGCACAACTAGACCGAGGCGCTCCACCTGAGTCGAGGCTAAGTAGTTGCGGGTAGCAGCCGTGTCTATCATTGCTTGAATAGGTCTACCGTTTTTCGACGAACATTAAGGTCCTCTCTTGTGTAGTGGGAGGCCTCTCATCCGCCTTCTCTTTCCCTTTCTTGGTGATTGGGCGTGCGTTCTTCTTAGGGTTACCAGCACTGGTTCCCGCTAAGGTATCAGGGATGGAGCCAACAATTGCATTGAAGGCACCTACTTGCTCTGCGTTGTCTGAGTCATTATTTGACCCATCTTCAACAGTCCGATGAGCGTTGATCTGTGTATGTTGGCATTCGTTGTTCCAATGTTGCCCGCAGCAATGACGGCATTCTGAAGGGGGCTTTCTCCCCTGTTGTTGACTGATGCAGCACTGTTGCTTCTTGAGGAAGGAGTCTTAGATTTGGATGCACTTCGATCTCCATTTCTGCCAGGGCCACCATTGCTAGGTTGGCTCCCGTTGTATCCCCTCGGATAGGCGGCTGGGGCCTATCCTTCTGAATTTCCATATGATAATCCCCAAGACATTCTGCAGCTTGGATCGCCTTGAACAGGGTATCTACTCTTTGTCTTTGCAGCTCCATACGAGCATGATATGCAATTATGCACAGAGATCTGGCTACACCTGATATAAAAGACTGGTTTTGGTCCCAAAAAAAAACTAAAGTCGTTTTGGTCCAAAAAAAAAACTAAAGTGGGGCCAGTTCAGTCAGATGTGATCCTGTAATGAAGCAATAACCAAGTTCATGCAGCAAACAGACAAAAAGATAAACAAGAAATTGTAGCAAATGCAATAAAGCTGGAGGACACGTCTTATAGGGAACCCATGGGATCTTAGTCAAGCTGAGAAACTTCATTTTCGACTAACATAAAGAGACTTAACTGACAACGTCATCTTCTTTACTTCTATTTTCTCTTTTATCATAAGGGATACGTGAATTGCCAAAAAGATTTGAGAAGTCTCTTGTTCCGAGGGCAATCTCTCAAGAGTGGTAGTTTTCTAGATAGGACTTAAAGCCAGAATGATGTAGTAAACAGGGATTGAAATCAAAAGAGAGTTGACAACAGATATACCATCTCGTAGTTAGCAACCCTTCAACTCCAACTGGGCCACGAGCATGAATACGACTTGTGCTAATCCCAACCTATTCACCCAGAAGCAATCAAGATGCTTACAAATATGAAACTATGATACCAAAAGACAATTTGGAACCACTGATAGATTATATACCTCTGCACCCAGTCCAAAGCGGAACCCATCACTAAATCTTGTGCTTGCATTATGAAATACAGCAGCACTGAAAAGTGAAGATCGAACATGTTTAAGCAGGGATGGTATTAGTAGTTCCCCCAATTAAATGATCAACAATAATGAGCAAAACTTACTATGAGAAATTAATGAAATTCCAGAGGTCTTAGTATATCAGATTGAAGAAACTACTCATCAGTCATGACGAAAGATGAAGTTGAAAATATGAGAAAGTACCTGTCAACCTGACGTAAAAATATTTCAGCAACTTCCTGATCTTTGGTAATAATGCTATCAGTGTGGGCACTGCCAATGAGTTGTGTATAAAAATAAGGATTGCAAATGTTTGCATAGTATAAGAGCTCCAATATGAAATAATTTGAAAAAGAAAAGAATCATAATGTAGCCTTGTAAAAGATAAAAGTTAGGCAAACATAACACCTTCCATGCTGATGTATATGATCTATTGCAGCATATACATCTTCAACAACTTCCACAGTGCAAGCCAGTGAACTATATTCGTGATGAAAAGTACGCGCCTCTGGAATCTTGAGCAGGGAGCTTGCTTTTGGTCCACCATATAAAGAAACCCCTGCCACAAATGCAAACATCAGTTCACATTTCTTCAATCTAATTGAACTTTATTTTCAGGGCCAAGAAATGCGAGGATAGTCAGTCACTTTTCTCAACAAAAAAAGAAAGTTGAGGAAAGACAGCATTTACCATATTCTAAAACTATTAGGACAGAATGGTTAGCACGCAACAATGTGTGAAAACTATTAGGCAGCATTTTAAAGAGTCCGTGCAACATAGCTGTTCATTATAGATGAGACTCAACAAGAGTGTTTTCGTGGGTGATGCAACTCAACGCTAAACTGAGATTAACAAAAATAATCATTACAAAGCAGATTTTGCTATCAGAAATACCCTCAGATTCTATTTTCCCTGCTTTAAAGTCAAGACTCCACAGTAATCATAGAGAAGCTTTAATTACACAAGGAATTTGAAAAAGAAGTTCTACCTTCTGTTTGAAGTTCCACAATCAGGTCATTAAGGCCTCCATTTTGTGCCAAATCCTTATGCACAAGAAGTGTTTCCTACCAGGGAAAGCAATGAAACAATTTTATTGCAAAAAAACAAAAAAGAAAAGAAACCAATAAACTATCTGGTTAAAACTGGACACTGTTTTATGAAAAAGTATAACAAACTACCATCGCATTACAGGCTGCAGGATAATCTGTTTTTGCATCCACAACAACCCGCTTTGCCATATCCATGTCAGCAGACTTGTCAACATAAACATGGCAAACTCCATCTGGAAACAAACATAGTAATATTACATCGCAGGAAAAGAATCCGTGACATCAAAGCAGAGATTGAGTCTAGTATGTACAAGTAACCAATACTCAAGTAACACATAATTACCAGCATGGCCAAGAACAGGAATTTTTGTTGATGCCTTAATTTGAGAAACAAGTTTATTGCTACCTCTTGGAATAACAAGATCAATCACATCATCACGCTGCGGGATGCAAGAAAAAAAAAACTAAGAACCAAACTCATGTCCAGTGTAGGTCATGATTTCCTAAAAAAGAAAGAGAGGGAGAATATAAGTTTCTCATGTAAGATATTTGGCAGGTACCTTGAGCAATTCAGGGATCTCTTCTCTAGAAGTCACTAGTCCAATAAGCCTTTCACCAACAGTTCCAGGAATCGCTGAGGTAATCACCTAAGACGAAAAAGAAAAAGAGGAGAAGGTGACAAAGCTGGACATGAAATGATAGAAACGTGAAGCTTGAGTAAAGAGTGTATGAGAACATAAACTATCAGTTAAACCTTGTGTAAGATAGCGTTTGATCTTTTGGCCTCCTTTCCTCCTTTCAACAAGAGGCCATTCCCACTTCGGACTGCTAGAGAAGCTATCTAGTCATGCAAAAAAAGTGCAACGAGTTTGTGAACTGTAAAGGTATAATCCAAGGACATGCAATTCAAGCATGCAGAGAATACCGTGAAGTTTACATATACAGACATATGTTAATCACCATTGTCCCCGCCATTAGTAAAGAAAAAGTGTTTCATAACTACTAAAAAGAGAACCCTACTAATTTATATCGGACATGCAGCAGAACCTTCCTGCTAGTGGAAACTTCTTTTTGCCAGCATTGATTACCTGTACAAGTGCATCCGGTCGTGACTCAAAAATAATCAATAGAACGCCTAATGGAGATGATGATTTCTCCAAGATGAATCCATCAGCAACCTGGACGAGACGACAATATTCCAGACATTAAATCAACATCTCACTCTGAAACTAAAGGCTAATAACTGAACACTGATCAATAAAGGTTTCTAGTTACAAATCTGACATCTCTGTTGCTCCCAATATTCCAATAAGTCAGCCCAGTTCTTTTCATGGTTAAGAAACAAAACAACAACAAAATAGCTTTGGCTATACCATTAAATATAATTGTCAATGGACATAGTACAGTACCCACTAAATCGTCTGACAGTGCAGAAGTTTTTTCCTAAAGAAGTACTTCACAAGACTCCTTCACAATTTGTTCTCTATTCCTCAAGTCAATAAAAACTACTTTATGCCACATATATTTGATGTGATTTGCTTACCTCTGTTCTCTTTAAAATGCGACCAATGGGCTCATCCATGTTAGCAAGCACACGAACTGAATTTGCAAGATTAGAAATCTATGACAAAGGAGTAGCCCTTTCAGCAAGAAAACTAAAAAGGTACATGATCATTCAGACTAAGTTGCAAAGTGAGCACGCTCTTACTTTTCCTGGCTTTAATGCCAGCCGAGATATCAAAGACTTCTCATATCCAGCCTGTTGAGCAGCAACCACATCAGCTTCATTCTCAGCGAGGATTGCCTTTTCATTTGCTTCCAATGCATCAGCTATATCCTGCAAAATTTTACACCTTTCTTGGGAAGAAAGTGCCTGGAGGTGAAGGAACAAAGAATAAATATTCACATCCATGCGGTTTACAAAATGTTACAGCCAGATGTCTCTCTAGATATACCTGAAGCCGCCTGGAACATTCCCTTGCAGCAACTGCCATCTCACGAGCACCTATCTCTCCAGTTGATGCCCATTTATTGGCATCACGATGAAAGAGGGTGCCGATACATTCCCCATGTAGCACTTTAATGATGTTATCGACAGCGAAGCCACTTATCCCCACGAACGCGCGCACATACGGATAGAGAGAAAAAATCAGCAGAAATTTTAGGTAAAGGGAGCGAGAAACTTAGAGAAATCAGCTTTCACATTGAACATCTGAAGAACAATGCTTTGCTACATATAATACGTTTTACTAATGTACTAATTTGCATTCGTTTTTCAGCCTCATTTTATTGCATTCGTTTTCAACCTAACCACTTACTATCACCATCTTGTTCTGCTAGAACCCTTTTCTTTTTGAATAGCAATGGTGTTTTATTGGTGTTTTGAACCAGCTTGCACGTACCTCAACTATTCCACCAGGTAATTACATCCTCCCACCAATATATAAACAGGCTAGGGTAACTTTGTCCACTTGGCCTCTGCTGGATTTCAGACCATGGTCTCCTATGATCTTTATCCCAGCTTCATCCACTGAGCCACAGCTTAGAAAAATTCTTCATAACATAGTTATTCTTTCTAGCTAAGCTCCATAGTCGACATTTTTGACAGTAACTTTGTATTTCCAAGGTAAAAGTCCAAGGATGAAATAGAGTAATCTCTTTTAGCAGTTAATGCACCCAACTTTTTTTTTTTTGGAATGGAAGAGAGAGCATAAAGTATCTTCAATTGTAGTAGGACCTCTGATAAACTGTATACAACAAAGGCTAATTACCAAAAAAGAAGCCTGCAGGAATCTGTTTTTGAGGATTAGAGAACAGTCTAAATTAATTCGAAGGTGGTCTTCTCCAGAATGTGTTTTAAGTGTTAACAGATCTGTTGGTGGATGCAAGGGCGTATTTATGTGTTGGAGCATGAGGCACATGAACCCATACTCGTCTCTCTACACCATGTATGATAATGTTATATTTCTTGTGCACCCCTATTCAGTCTTGTCAAACTACACACATATTACCTTTCTCCATGAAGTATTGGTCTCTAAGTTGTATCCATCTTGTTTGCTTCACATAATTTCAAACTTTCCAGTACTTCTTGTTCTTCAATGTCTCATTGCATCCACTCCCATTCCTCCTCTCTAATGCTTGACCCACCCATTTTGTTGAACTCAGGCCTCCAAGATTCTGTTTCACCATATAGATTCTGGTAATAGGCTATAATCTCCCTTTTGATATCATCTAGATTAGTAATGGTCTCGCCTTGAACCACCAAGATGTCTGATGTTGCACCTCTCACGCATAAAGAAGAAAGAAAAACAAAAGCACCCTGCTAAAGTTTTTTACAAAACTAGCGAAAGCGTTCTTCAAACTCATATTAGAAGAATCTAAGATGAAAAGAAACCTCACCCACACGTTCCTCAATCCAGCAAGATTGCAAGAAACGTTGAATAAGCGAAGAACAATGAAATAAAAAGTAAATCACGTTTTTGAAGCAAGAGCATAGAAAAACTAATTACCAATCTTTATTTTCAGCATATTGAGCCCTTTAAATAGTGCTTACAATGAGTAAAATTGATGATGTTAAGGAAAATTAATCCTAATTAAACTAGAATAAGAATAAGGTTAAGAAAAATATATGCTAACTAAAAAAGAAAAATGAATTCTAGTAGGAATAGAATACCAACTAACAATTCTCATTTGACTAGGACTACAAAAATATAATCCTACTAAATCAAGAATCAAATTACTAGAAAACAGGAAATAGGAAATCCTAATCTTGATGGAGAAGAAATTCTAATCTTGAATGGATTCTTGAATTCCCTGAATTCTTGGCCTTCTTGATTTCGCATTTTCCCGTGGTTGATAAAGAGTCGTCCTCGAGTCCAGCTTCCATAGATGGTGCAAGATTTGCTATATTAAGGAATGGGGACCCAGAGTTCACTAGGTTTCAAGTTACATTTTGCTAGCTTATTTATGGAGCTTCTTCATGTTGTAAGTGAACTTAGCACTTGGTCGAACTAAATTCCACTTTCTAAGTTTCAACTTTCTACTAAGCCTTCTCCATGTAATCTTTCTATGTTGACTATCAAACTTCAACTTACAATATAAAGTTATTGGTGTTAGAACTTCATAAAACTTAGCCGACTCCGTGTCTAGCTTTGAATTAAGTATAGAGATCAGAGCTCTTCTTAGAATGCATCAATTGCAATGATTGTACACCAAAATTCACTTTGATGATGGCCATATATATTTATCAAGTGAAGACACCTTGTTTCTCCAATATACCTCAAAATCTCCATTATCCACTCTTTTTTAAGTAATCCTCCCTCTTGTTCATGCATATTTTTATGGAATTTAGGATTAACGCAATATGCTGACTTGTTCGGAATAATTGAGTCAACAATCAAGTCAACATTGTGTTGAGCATCTCTGAAACACGAAAAGTCAATGACACACATGGCTGGATACTCCAATGGATCATCATAAAACTTTGGTAGTAAATCCTCAACTTGTGGATTCAATGCATGTTCCTTGTCTCTTTTATATTGTCTTAGTCAGTTTTGTCCTCTTTACTCCCTTGATTATCTGAATATTTATAATATTGGGCCCTTGGTACTTGTGATAAATAATCGGAAAAATACATTATTGATTGATGTATTAACTACTCCTTCCGTTTCAATTTATGTAAACCTATTTCTTTTTTAGTCTGTGCCAAAAACAATAACCTATTTCCTTATTAGAAAACAATTTATCTTTATGCAATGATTTATAACCACACAAAATATATGTGCCTCATTATACACCACAAGTTCAAAAGTCTTCTCTCTTTTATTAAACTTCGTGCCCAGTCAAATGGGTTCACATAAATTGAAATAGAGGGAGTATATACAATGAGCCCTATTTAAAATTATACACAATACATACGCTATTCCTATTCGATATGGGACTATACTTATTTATATAACTATCTAGCACTCCCCTTCAAGCCGGTGCATATAAATCATATGTATCGAGTTTGTTACCTATGTAACTAATACGAGGCCCAGTGAGGAACTTAGTGAAAATATCTACAAGTTGTCATTTGACTTCACAAACTTTATAGTAATATCTCCTAAAAGTATCTTTTCTCTGACGAAGTGACAATCAATTTCAATGTTTTTTTGGTTCTCTTATGAAACACCAGATTTTGTGCAATAAAAAATGGCAGCTTGATTATCACTCACAAGTTTCATCTGGCTGCTTTCACCACATTTCAACTCCTTGAGCAACTGTTTGATTCAAATTGTCATAGCCATTGCTCGATATTCTGCTTCTACACTAGACCGAGCAACCACATTTTGTTTCTTGCTCTTCCAAGACACTAAATTTCCTCCTACTAAAATACATTATCCAGACATAGAACGCCTATCAGAAGGTGATCCTGCCCAATTAACATTTCAGTATCCAACGATTTGCTCATGGCCTCGATCTTCAAATAATAATCCTTTGTTTGGGGCTAATTTTATAAACACAACTACATCCCAATAACTATTACAAGGAGAATCCATAAACTGACTCACCCCACTCACAGGAAAAGAAATGTCAGGTCTAGTACCTGTGAGGTAATTTAACTTATCAACAAGCCGCCTATATCTTGCAGGCTCATTTCGTGATTCCTCTGGTCCTGGCGAAAATTTAGAATTCAAATCCACAGGAGTGTGAATGGGTCTACAGCCCCGCATTCCTATCTCCTCAAGAATGTATAAGGCATACTTTCGTTGTGAGATCACAATACCTGACCTAGACTGAGCAACCTCAATATCTAGAAAATTCTTTAATGTACCCAGATCATTTGTTTGAAAGTGCCGAAAGAGATGTTATTTCAACTTAGTAATACCACTTGATGATTGCCGGTAATAACAACATCATCAATATAAACCACCAAATACATATAGAAATTTAAAGCAGAATGCCGATAAAATACAGAGTAATCAACTTCATTATGAGTCATGCCAAACTCCTGAATAATTGTACTAAACATACCAAACGAGGCTCAAAAAGACTGTTTTAGACCATAGAGTGACCGGCACCACCGACATACAAGACCACTATGACTCCCCCTGAGCAACAAAACCAAGTTGCAGTTCCATATAAACTTTATCTGCAAGATCCTGTGAAGAAAAACATTCTTAATGTCTAACTAATAAAGAGGTCAATGGTGAACAGCAGCCATGGACAGAAAGAGACGAACTGATGCTATTTTAACCACGGAAGAGAAAATATCACTGTAATCAAGCCGAAATATCTGAATATACCCTTTGACAACAACACCGGCCTTAAGCCGATCAATCTAGCTATCCGGACCAACTTTGACCGCATAAACCCAATGACAACCAACAGTAGATTTACCTGGAAAAAAAAAGGAATAGTTCCCAAGTACCACTCGCACGTAAAGCAGACATCTCGTCAATATAGCATGTCGCCATCCTAGATGGGACAACGCGTCACCTGTAAACTTAGGTATTGAAACAGAGGACAAAGAAAATACAAAAGCATAATGGGGGGTGATAACAGACGATAATAACTTAGACAGACATAATATGGATTAGGATTAAGAGTGGATTGTACTTTTCCGAAGTGCAATCGATGGACTAGGAGGAGACAAGTTCATAGTAGGAGCAGGCCCAGATGTAGGACATGAATTAGCTGGGCCCGATACTCGATGCGGACGATGACGATAAGTCAAGAGTCCTCTTCCTGTGGCAGGGGATCTAGGAGGTGCAATACTAGATTTCTCAATGGTCGGTATGAGTAAGACTTCTGTGACTGAGATGTAGGAGGAGCTATAGTAAACTCCTCGAAAGTCGGTATAAGAAAGACCTCAGATATATCAAGGTGGTCGGAGGAGGTAAAGTAAGGTCGAGAGTCGAGACTCAAAAAAGTAACATCAGCTGACATAAAGTACCAACGAAGATGAGGTGAATAGCAACGATATCCCTTTGAAACTCGAGAATAACCAAGAAAGACACACTTGACAGCACGAGGAGCTAACTTATCTTTCCCGGGAGATAAGTTATGAACAAAGCATGTACTCCTAAAAACACGAGGGGGGGAAGAGTATAAAGGTGATTGAGGGAAAAATATTGAATGCAGAATCTGACTCCGGATGGAAGATGAAGGCATCTGATTAATCAAATAAAAAGTTGTGAGAACTACA
Source organism: Nicotiana obtusifolia (assembly GCA_002018475.1). Taxonomy (NCBI): domain Eukaryota; kingdom Viridiplantae; phylum Streptophyta; class Magnoliopsida; order Solanales; family Solanaceae; genus Nicotiana; species Nicotiana obtusifolia. The sequence continues at coordinate 13,760 of MCJB01020032.1, forward strand.
TCACCCCAAAAACACATCGGAATATGGGACTCAATATAGTCTCAGTGAAGTGTCTATTCTTTCTCTCTGCTACCCCATTCTGCTGAAGGGTATACTGACAAGATATTTGATGAATAATTTAAGAGGATAAGTATTCTAAGGCATTACCACGGTGAAAGATGCAAATAGAAACGCCGTACTAATTTTTTATTTCAGCATAAAAACTTTGGAATATAAAAACAACTCAGAATGATCTTTCATTAGGAAAATCCAAGTACATCTTGAGTAATTATCAAAAAGACTAACAAAATAACGAAATTCTAAGGTTGAACTAACTCTACTAAGACCCCATCTATCAGAACGAACAAAAGAAAAAATAAGCTCTGCACGACTCTCAGCACTACGCGGAAGGACTGCTCGGGTATGTTTCCCAAGTTGACACAACTCACAATCTAATATAGACAAACTAGGCACCATTTTCTGAAGCTTGGATAATCTTGGATGTCCTAAGCGTCTGTGAATTAAGTCTGGAGGATCTGTAATCGGATATGACGTGGAGGGATTGATTGAGTTAAGGTAGTAAAAGCCTTGTGACGCCCTGTGCCAATCGTATGTCCCGTACTGCGGTCCTGCATAACAAAAGAATCATTAATAAAATATATACCACAATGGGGGGCACGAGTCAAACAACTGACAGAAGCAAGATTAAAAGGACAGCTAGTGACATAAAGAACTGAACCTAAAATGATGGAGGATAAGGAATTAGCTTGTCCAACTCCTTTTGCTTTTGTTTGGACTCCAATGACTAAAGTAACATTGGAAAAAGACTATGAACAAATAATATTTGCCAAAAGTGACCTATTACAAGAAATATGATCAAAGACGCCCGAGTCCATTACACACGATCCAAGAGTAATAGATCGGGAAACACAAGCAAAGGATTACCAGCAACAGAAGTATCAATCTGAGCAACAGAGATTACTTATAGAGGTATCTGCTTACTTGCTCGATAATGAAGTAACTCATTATATTCCTCCTCAGTTAAAGAAAATCCCTGATTACGTGCAATCTCGATTTGAACAACATGAGCATTTTTAGATGGTTGACCATGCACAGAGTAACACAGCTTACGACTGTGTCCAAGCTTATTACAATAAGAGCACTTGAGTTGAGATCCTCCAAAACGACCTCCTCGTCTATTTTCCATTTTCAAAGATGCCCGATTTTCCACTTTCTAGCATGCGAGAACAGAGGAGTCAACTGTCTGTGATGAGATCACTGGGTGACTGGCTGCTGCAGCAACGCGAAGTAATCGAGAGAATAATTCATCAATTGTAGGGACACCCGGACTAGCCAAAATCTAGTCATGTACTGAATCAAGGTCACTAGAAAGTCCAACGAGTGTAAAACTAGGAACATCTTATATTGTTGCTCTTGTCGCATTTCAACACTAGCGAAAACGAGCATCAACTTCTCAAATTCTGCCTGTACTTGTCCCAAGTAAGTAGACATATCAAATTCCTGTTTTTTAAATTTGTCATCCGTGATATCATATCATAGAAATGAGATACATCATTAGTGTATAAAGTGCGAGCCTTCTCCCAAACTAAATGACATGTCTGGAATGGACGAAATAAGGGCATCTACTTGGAATCAATAAATCGCCACAAGATACTACATAATTAAGCATCGATTTTCTCCCAAAATGCTTTGGCCTTTTGATCTCCCTCACTAGCCTTTTAGGTTAAGTGATCTTGAACACCTTGACTCTTGCACCACAACTCAACAAAGAAAGCCCAAGCTAAATAGTTTGAACTTCCCATTAAGGGCTCCAAAATAATCATAAAGCTTGAATTTCTAGAACCCGTATTTTTAGAACCAAATACATCAAATTCTGAAGACATTGTTGGATTGAAGAGAGGTCTAGCAAAATATCATCAAATAACAGAAACAATCAACTATATCTCACAGAACTGGCGAAGGAAACACTGTTTCTGCCCAAAAATCACTATGCTATTGGAAAAATTGCAAAATGATCAGAATAAAAATAAACTAATTTGGGTAAGCTCGGAATCACCGGACCAGTGTTGTCAAAAGCGACCGCTTCCTCGCTTAAAGCGAGAAGCGATGCGAAGCGGACCATCTGGCGCTTCTCTGGTCTGAAGCGTATCAGGTATACTAAAGCGATCGCGTCACCTGAAAAAGCGAGAAGCAAGGAAGCGAACAAAGCGACAGAAGCGAGCGTTTTTCTTTATAACTGGGCTGCCAACGTTAATTAATTAAAAAGGCTCTCTTTTTTAAAAGACCATTGAACGGCGACAGAGAACAACAGAGGGCAAGTTTTCTACACCGGGTTCAAATTTTCTACACTTTTCAACTTCAAGATCATCAAGTTTGGTCCCAAGTTTTCTTCTTCTCAGTGTCCAAATAGCAGCGAAGTGATGGCGAAATTTTGTTTTCCGCTTCAGTTCTTCTTTTTCTCATTCTCCTCCAAGAAGAAGAAGTTGAAACGATGACGAGCAATATAATAATGATGGTGGATTACAAGAATTTGACAATCTTTTAGAAGAATAGGATGCTTATTTTATGCTTTAATTGATGCTACTCCTTAGTTTTTACATTGAAGTATTGAACATTTGCTTACAGTTACATGTGTCGTCTATGCAGTATTTATTTTTAAAAAAATTTTTTGCTTCACTTCAAAAAAGTGAGCGCTTCGCTTCTCGCTTCTCACTCTAAGCGAAAAGGGGCTTGTCGTTTTTCCTCGCTTCACGCTCTTCACAACACTGCACTGGACAACCAAACTGTCCTAGAGGACATTTGTCAAAATATGGCCGGCAAGTCTCTCATGCTCCCTCACTAGCCTTTTAGGTTAAGTGATCTTAAACACCTTGACCCTTGCACCACAACTCAACAGAGAAAGCCCAAGCTAAATAGTCTGAACTTCTCATAAGGGCTCCGAAGTAATCATGAAGCTTGAATTTCTAAAACCCATATTTTTAGAACTAAATACATCAAATCCTAAAGACATCGTTGGATTAAAGAGAGGTCTAGCAAAATATCATCAAATAACAGAAACAATCAACTACATCTCACTGAAACAGGCGAAGGAAACACTATTTCTGTTGAAAAATTAGTATGCTATTGGAAAATTTGCAAAGTGATCAGAATAAAAAGAAACTAGTACGGGTAAGCTCAGAATTACTGGACAACCAAATGTCCTAAAGGACTTTTGTCAAAATATGGCTGGAAAGTTCTCATGTGCCAGCGCGTGAGTCGGAACATCGCCGGAAAAATTTCTTCTGGCAGCACATGACGGCATGTTGGTTGTTCTCTGCCGGAAAAATTTTTATGGGTCAGCCGCCAAAGACTAATCTACCTCGTGGTGATGTTGATTTTTGCACAAGACAGATGAAATATGACTTCGACGTAGACAACCCTATAATCACCGAAAAAACTGTGTGGTTGACTGATTTCTTCTTCCCAAAGTCACTGATATTTTGCACAGCAATTGATATCTCACAATGGCTCTTATACCATGTGAGAAATAATGGAAAATTATATTATTGATTGATGTATTAACTATAATACAATGAGCCATTTTTATAACTATATACAATACATACTCTACTCATATTCCACGTGAAACTATACTTATTTACATAACTATCTAATAGTATTCTTATGCCTTGGTCATATTCAAACTCTTCAGCTTCCTCAATATATATTGTCATATGCTGTTGAATTGGTGGATATCGAAGAGGTAGACATGGCGGTAGCACTGGTATGTTATGTTCAAATAATTCAGTAAAATTATCCATTGGTTCCTTCATGCCATTTAGCTACACTTTAATTTTTCTATTGTCTCGTTTAAGGACTATACTTCTTAATTTCTAAATTTTAAATTTCAGATCGATCGAAGAGAATATCAAACTTAGTACTTGTTTCTCCGGTGACATGATGAACAATAGCAAATTTGGCTCGAAACTTGAAACTTGTGCTCTGAGACCAAATTGGTGTACTTTCAAGGTTTTACACCTCTCAAGCACAACGAATAGAGAAAAACAAAAGCACCCTGCTAAAGTTTTTTACAAAACTAGTGGAAGTGTTCTTCAAACTCACGTGAGAAGAATGTAAGATAAAATGAACCTTACCAACTTGTTCCTCAATCCCGCAAGATTGCAAGAAACGTTGAATAAAGGAAGAAGAATCAAACAAAAGACAAATCACGTTTTTGAAGCAAGAGCTCAGAAAACTAATCACCAATCTTTATTTTCAGCATATTAAGCCCTTTAAATAGACTTTACAATGAGTAAAATTGACGATGTTAAGGAAAACTAATCCTAATTAAACCAGAATAAGAATAAAGTTAAGAAAAACATATTCTAACTAAAAGAGAAAAAGAATTCTAGTAAGAGTAGAATACCAACTAACAATCCTAGTTTGGTTAGAACTACAAATTTAATCCTACTAAATCAAGAATCAAATTACTAGGAAACAGCAAATAAGAAATCCTAATCTTTATGGAGAAAAAATCCTAATCTTAAATGGATTCTTAGACTTCTTGAATATCTTGGATTCCTGACCATCTTGATCTTGCATCATTTATGTAGTTGAATCTTCTATGAGAACTTGCCATTTTTTGGGCAACTTTTAAATTTTTGTTTCTTTCCTTTACCCATAATATTCTGGATTTCTGCCTCCATACTATCTCTTCATATTTTGCTATCTCCTCAAACTCCATGAGAAGACTAGCCTTTTGTAGATGTTCATTACATTGCTTCTAAATATTTGCTTCAAACTACAATATAGAAATATTTGCTCAAAGTCTGAGCGAAGATCTAGAAGACTTTAAGTTAAATATAGATATAAGATTGTACTCTATAATAGATCAGGGAATACATTTTATTTATCTAGACTCGAAATAGAAATAATTATTTTGATTACATAGAAAAAACTATGTTTAGTACGACGGTTATTATCATCTACTCTAACTAGAACATAATTTTAGTACTAGAATTAAAAGTAAAGTACTACTAATTTAGGTTTAGACTCGCTACTATATTGGTTCCTAGATTTAGAACAACTATATACCCAACTATATAAGAGCAACCCGGTGCACTAAGCTCCCGCTATGCGCGGGGTCCGGGAAGGGTCGGACCACAATTGTCTATTGTACGCAGCCTTACCCTGCATTTCTGCAAGTGGTTGTTTCCACTGCTCGAAGCTGTGACCTCCTAGTCACATGGCAGCAACTTTACCAGTTACGCCGAGGCTCCCCTTCTATATACCCAACTATATGTAATAGAATTTAGATTTAGACTCATTATTATATTGGTTTCAATTTATGGAAACCTATTTCCTTGTTAGTCCATACCAAAAAGAATGACCTCTTAATATTTGGAAACAATTTAACTTTATGCAATGATTTATAGCGACACAAAATATGCATGTCTCATTTTACACCACAAGTTCAAAAGTCTTCTCTTTTTTCTTAAACACTGTGTCCAGTCAAATAAGTTTACATAAATTAAAACGGAGGGAGTACATATGTGTGTGTGTGTGTGTGTGTGTATATATGTATATATGTGTATATATATATATATATATATAACCTACTACATAGTTGTAGTAGGTTAGCATTGTATACATATTTAGTTTCACTTAAATACCCTTAATAGTGGTTCAACAACACATTAATGGCAAGCGCATTTTTGTCTTCTACTGAAAACTTAAACCCAAATTCTTCTCCCTATTTTCTCATTCTAGCATTCTCTTTAGCTTCCTCTTCTGATCTATGAAGGAGTTGCAATCTGATGTTTTTGTGTAAGATTTTTTTATCTCAGAACTTTATATGTCTAAATCTAACCTATTCATAACTTTTATAAAATTGGAACCGTATATCTTTTTCCTCTTATCATTTTATGGATACTCGGCAAAAGAACAATCTCGTATGAGTAAGAATCCAATGCCAGAATATAATGCTACTAAAGCTTCCTCTTTTGAGTCCAAGCTGCATCTTCAATTTTGTATATCGGTTTTGTAGTCCAATATTAATCATTCATGAATTTCACCCAAATCTCCCAATTTGTACACATATGAAGTGGAAGACAATGCCTTGGGAGGTCGATGAAGTGATGCAAAGCAAGCTCTACATCCTCTTTCCTTTTTTTTCTCGTCAACATTCTAAGCCGGTTTGACCGGCATTTTGAAGATTAACCATAGCTGGATTTTGATCTGAACAGATCTAGAATTGTAATGGGGCTTAGTATTACATATCAAAACGTAATGATTCCTCTATCTTTTTGCTAAGAACTTGATTCAATTTTTTTTCGGAAAAAGAACACAAAATCAATTGAAGCCCAACATTGATAAATTGCTAAAAGGAAATTTGTTGCATTAATAACAAAGAATTGCCAGTTTTCAGCAAAAAGGGGATTAAAGATTCACGAGGATGGAAAGTTTGCCAAATGGAGATGAATGCCCTAATAGATTTAAAAGACAAAGATGTCCTTACTATTAAAGAAAACGTGGGGATATTTTGGAGAAATGAAATATGTATACAGTGCCAACTTACTACAACAATGTAGTAGGTTAGCAAGACCTTATATAGGTTTTGCTAACCTACTACACAATTGTAGTAGGTTAGCATCGTATACATATTTGGTTTCACTTAAATACCCTTAATAGTGGTTCAGCAACACATTAATGGCAAGCGCATTTTTGTCTTCTACTGAAAACTTAAACCCAAATTATTCTATCTTTTTTCTCATTCTAGCATTCTCTTTAGCTTCCTCTTCCGATCTATGAAGGAGTTGCAATCTGATGTTTTTGTGAGAGATTTTTTTTATCTTCAGAAGTTTATATGTCTAAATCTAACCTATTCATAACTTTTATAAAATTGGAACTATATACCTTTTTCCTCTTATCATTTTATCGATACTCGGCAAAAGAACAATCTAGTATGAGAAAGAATCCAATGCCATAACATAGTGCTACTTAAGCTTCCTCTTTTCAATCCAAGCTGCATATCCAATTTTCTATATCGGATTTGTAGTCCAATCTTAATCATTCATGAATTTCACCCAAATTCCCCAATTTCTACTCGGATGAAGTGGAAGACAATGCCTTGGGAGGTCGATTAAGTAACGCAGAGCAAGCTCTACATCCTCTTTCCTTGTTTTTCTAGTCAACATTCTAAGCCGATTTGACCGGCATTTTGAAGATTAACCATAGCTGGATTTTGATCTAAACACATCTAGAATCAAAACATAATGATTTCTATGTCTTCTTGTTAAGAACTTGATTCAATTTTTTTTCGGAAAAGAACAAAAAATCAATTGAAGCCCAACACTGATAAATTGCTAAAAAGGAAATTTGTTGCATTAATAACAAAGAATTCCCAGTTTTCAGCAAAAATGGGATTAAAGATTCACGAGGACGAGATGATTGCCCTAATAGATTTAAAGACAAAGATGTCCTTACTATTAAAGAAAACGTGGGGGTATTTTGGAAAAATTAAATATGTATACAATGCTAACTTATTACAACAATGTAGTAGATTAGCAAGACCCTATACACACACACACTTGCTAGGTCCTTAACCACGCATAAGTAGAAAATTATTACATTTGCCTTTCTCACTATCTATGGACATTAATGGTCACAAGCAGCATAATATTATTCAACAATAGAATACAGTAGTCTCATATGCGACAGATTTATAAAAAGTCTACCCGTTTTAATTTTTCAATTATAAACTGCTTAGCCTGAAATTCAATCAATTTTGAAATGAAATATTACAGGCATATATCAGCCACTTGATATACCCAATATTTACAGAAATAATATGGCAGCATAAAGAGCTCAAACTTCTCTACCGTTGGCATACTTTCGTTGCTAAAGAGCGTCTTTTCTTAATTAAGCATCAACAACCAGAAGCCAAATTTTCTGGAAGCAGGTTCACCTAAAAGTCAACTGCCCCAACCCACTCAATTAGTTTGCCCAAGCAGTTCACTCGAAGATAACAAGAATTTTTTTAAAAAAAATGGTTATACTACTCAAAATGCATTCTTCATAATGCAGGCTATGAAATACCGAATCGGTTTTACCTCATGTTTGTTCTTGCTTTTGCTTCATTTTTAATTTTTTTACTTTTTTCTTCTTTTTTTTTCTTGTGTGCCTGTTTGTGCTTTCAGCAGATCAATTGTCATGTTTTATCACAGTACAATGACATCTTTTTCTGTTTCAGCTCCAGTAAAATATCTCAGATTCTTCTGCATTTCCTACCGTAAGCTATAAATTCAACTTTGATACAGACTCAATGACAGCATTTTCCTTTCAGCTCCAGTCAGGTACCTCAGATTTTCTTGTGCATCCCCAACAAAACTATAAATTCAACTTTTAATTCAGACTTTTTTTGCACATTTAAGGTCATCCTAAATGCTTCTCTGTGGACAGTTATATTATTTTTATTGACAAAAAAGGGCAAAGCCCCTATGTAAAGAGGTATCACAAATCCTATCCTCTCAACTAAGAAGACAACACTTGAATATTTTAAATGAACAAGTGCACAACTGATGCACATAAATATTAAGAATTCCAATTGCGTAAATACTAGTATCACACCTGGTTATGACAACAGGAATGCCAGCATAAGCAGCATACATAGCAGCTTTTACTTTGGCAGTCATGCCCCCTCTTCCCACCCTGGACTTGTCTCCAAAAGTAATCACTGTCTCATGTCTCTCCTTAATGTATGTGTGAATTAACTTCGAATCTGGATCACGGGGAGGGCCACTATAAAGACCCTCTACATCACTCAACAGAACTAGAAGATCAGCTTTTAATTCCAAAGCTAGTAGAGCTGCCAAACTGTCATTGTCCCAAAATATTCCAGAAGAGTCCTACAAGAAGTGTTCATTATTACGATAAAATCATGAGCTGAGGAAATGAAAAGATATAAGATATTATATCTAGAAATACTTGCTAGAACTCGAAATCATATTACAGATTTGGAGAACAGCAGGATTCAACCAAACAAAAGCTCATTAAAGAAAAGATGAAATTTTGGGACCAAAGTGGCAGAAACCAACTTTAAATGACGTGCATGGTCACATGCACTATCTTAATACATTCCCCTCCCAATTCCAGGAAACAACAATGAGAATAATAACAGAGAACTGATGAGTAGAAGCATAAATCAGACAACCATATATGTATATGTCGACTGTAAAATCAACAAAGGAGTTCTTTATTTTTGATTAGTTAATAACAGCACATAATGAAGTTAATACTTGAAATAGTTGCATCAACATTACTCAAGGGATTTCTAGTTCCAACGCATGGATTGACCAATTACGCAACTGGTCAGCCCTACAGCAAGAAACATTGTGATCTATCTACTAAATGAGAGGAACTTTCTGATGAACATACAAGCTCAAGACGTGATGTTAGGTAGCATGGGAGGCAATTTTATCTACAACAATGGAGGCTTATTGGGATCATGAAGGTGCCAATGGATTTGGAGAATTGGGCGACAAATTTAAAATGGTTACACTGATTAGCCTTAGTCCAATTGAGGCCCAAGAATCTCAAGAAATTGAAAAAGTCCAAGAATTCATTCGAGGTTAGGATTTCTTTTCCTTAAATATTAGGATTTCTTAATTCTTGTTTTAGTAGGATTATATTTATGGTTCTCGTCAAACTAGGATTGTTAATTGGTAGTCCATTCCTACTAGAATTCTTCTTCCTATTTTAGTTAGGATAGGTTTTCTTCGCCTTATTCTTATTCTAGTTTAATTAGGATTAGTTTTCCTTAACTTTATCAATTTTACTCATTGTAAGGCCTATTTAAAGGGCTCAATATACTGAAAATAAACATTGGTGATTAGTTTTTTTAAGCTCTTGCTTCAAAAACGTAATTTATCTTTTATTTCATTCTTCCTCCAGAAGAACGAGTGGTAAGGTTCTTTTCATCTTACATTCTTCTTACGTGAGTTTGAAGAACGCTTTCACTAGTTTTTTGAAAAAATTTAACGGGGTGCTTTTGTTTTTCTCTTTTCTTTGTGCTTAAGAGGTGCAAAACCTTAAAAGTACATGACTTTCACAAAAAGGGGCACGAAGACAGCAACTACAGTGTAAAATCAGAGAGACACACCTCATAAGGAGCTTTCCGCGTACTGATAGCGTCATTCTCATTAAATATAGGTATAACTTTAAGAGACAGCAAAGAGTTTACTGTGTCATTGAGTTGTCTCCTAAAATCTGGATCCCTAAAGTCATTATCAGTCACCAAAAGCTGAGCTGAAGTCATATCCAACTGTATAAAGATGGTACAAAGAATAAAAAGTCAGTAGACAATCTTTAAGCTAAGGACAGTTATGTGGTTATGATAAACAAATCAAGAGTTAGACCAAACAAAAAAGTTCCAAGAACTGTGCTTCAACCTGACTGAACAATGAATCATACAGAGCCATAAGGCCATTCTGGCCCACAGCAGCACAAGCTTTGCCATCAAGCTCACTTTGGGGCTTTTGAAGATCAAGAAAACTGCAAATATGATGACTTGGTAGTTAATAGTAAATTGCAGATACTGCAATATTCAAATCCTATCGTTGGAATCTTGTCACTGAGGATAAAAGATAGAGTTTAATACCCTTTCAGTATTATATCAAATCAAAAGGTAAGATTGATTCTTTTTCAAGTAATTTCTGATTCATAGAGTGGGATATATATAATGCATTACTTTATTATTCAGATCATTAGTACAACCAATATATATATCTAATGAACGAGTTACAACCTAAGACCCAGTTCATATGACCCTTCTTTCCATTTTGAGATCCCAAAAGGATGGACACCATATCTTTATACAATTTTTACAATTTTCCAGAACTCAAATTCATTAAACTATTCAAATTTTATACTGACTTGATATTTTTTCTATCAAACTAACTTTTCTTTTTGCTTTAATGTTTTCTTCTACCATCACTAATATAATGTGTTAATTAATATCTTAAGTCGATGCACAATCAAATATAGCCATATAAAATGGGATGGATAGAGTACTTTCAGATATGTTTGTGGTTCATTTGCATAATTTAATATCAACTATACCGTCAAGGTTAGCTCTTACTAATAAGTCAAGTAACATTTGAGTTAAACTTGTTTATTAACAAGTCTAGTAATAACCTATTTACTAAGTAAATATCTTATTTGACAGCAAGGACATTGTAGAAACCTGCTATTCAGCAACTTCCTATATCTAAGCCGCTGACGACCAACACCTACAGCACCTGAAGTCACCAAAATAACTTCATAGCCTTGCGAGTTAAGCTCCTGAATCTGCAATGCAGTTTGCAGCAAAACCAGTAAGCTTTAGAAGATGCAGATATATACTAACAATCAAACTATTTATCCCTCCGTTTCAATATATGTGACACAATTTACTTATTGCAAAAAGAATGACAAATTTCTATATTTGGGAACAACTTAACTTTGAACTTTCCAGTTTATCTTTAATGAGAAGCTTTTAAAGCCAACAAATGTTATGAATGTTTAAGACCACAAGTTTCAAATGTCTTATAGCCACCCAAATATTATGGCAAGTAAGACTACAAGTTTCAAAAGTCTTCCATTTTTATTAAACTCCATTCCAAGTCAAATTATGTCACATAAATTGAAACGGTGGGAGTGTAAGATTCACCTGCTCACAGAGCGCTCCCAATCTTCCAAGTGCTAATCTTCCATCAGTCCGTGTCACAACTGCAGTCCCAACCTTTAAAAATGACATCAAAAATTAAATTTGTTAGCAATATATTAAGAAAAACCTAAAATAACAGACAGGGAATAGAAGGAACAACATACACAATGATTTTAACTTTTGTACATTGACAGTGTGAAAACCATTCCCTCTTTTCCAGTTTATATGACCCTATTTCTTTTTAATCTGTTTCGAAAAGAATTTGGAAACAATTTAAGTTAAACTTTCCATTTACCTTAATGGGAAAGCTTCTATAACCTACAAGTATTATGGCATATTTAAAATCACAAGTTTCAAAAAATTCATTTCTTTCTTAAATTTCGTGCCCAGTCAAATAGCTAATTAAAACATGTATTTAACAATCAAGTCACTTAAAAACTAATTACAAGTAAATATCAATGTTAAGTACGGATTGGTAACCTGAAAATATGTTAAAACAAGGTTTACACTCATTGCCCACGATATAAGTTAAATCCTTATACATACAATAAACATAAATATGATAGCTAACTAAAATCAATCTCCATTAAGGACAGACGACTGTTTCCAATCTGACAAGAATTATTCTACTAAAGAAAATCAGGGCCAAATGCAATGCAGGGATTAAGCAATAATAAGGAAAAGAAATTAGAGGAAAAAAGGAGGATAAAGTTGAGACCTTGACAATTACTCGTTTCACGTTCCTGACAAATGTCCGAGTAGAATCAGCAGTCTCCATTTTTAGCTCAAAAGAGAGAAAAAGAAATGTAAACTGCAAAACGGCAGCAGAAATATGTGGAGTCTACTGCCTTCAGCCAGTTGGGAATTTGGGGATTTTGGGTTTTGTACGGGCGTGTACTGGAACTTGGGGATTGCTCAGCACGTTTTCCTCCACTATTGTTTGTTTTTGTTGCGGAAAGTCGTCTTCCCTTACCTTATTTTGCTTTCTATCCAACACATTTTCTTTTTCTTTCCGAACTATATCCAACACATAGTTGAGAGAGAATAACAATTTTTACTCAATACTTTTGTGTCAACCGGAATAAAAATTAAGTTTTCAATTTAACCAAAATTACTCCCTCACGTTGCACCATTTGGATTTCGAGAGTCGCACTTTTTAATTTTAATCATAAATTCAAACATAAAATTTTTAAAATTTATAGATTTAAAAAAATACATAATAAGTATTTTAAGTCACAATAATTTACAATATAAAATATATAAAAGTTACATGAAAAAATCATGGTCAATAGAAATTCGTTTGACTCTCGAAATTTAAACGGTGACACATAAATTGGGACAGAAGAAGTACCATATAAGTGGTTAAATTAATGTTTATCACGTGTTTGTGCGGGGGTCAACCCTAGACATCATCAGGCAGCTCAATCCAAGATTAGGGTGAGTTTTCTTCTCGTACAGTTCATTGTAGGTGGTGACTCTTGGTCAATTCGTCTTCTACGTATGTGCAAACATGGGTTGTATACCCTCACAAAATAGAACTATAACAACCCAACCGGTTGTTTTGTATTCTAAAACCTCTTTCCCCTATTTGAGACTTGCTACAGGTTATGTTGGTGATTTATGACTTTACGGGTACGAGTGGTACAGATCCCAAGGAATTCGGGAGCATTTTTGAGCAATCAAACTTGAAGTCTTAAGTTAAGAAAATTGATCAAAGTTAACATTTGGGCTAAATAGACTTACAATCATGATTTTAAGGTTCTTATAGGTTCGTATGATGATTTTTGACTTGTACATATATTTGGTTTAGCACCCGAGACTCTCGGGTGTGATTTAGATCCTTTGTGTGAAAGTTAAAATTTGAAAAACTTGAGAAATTTCATATGTTTAGTTTGGACCTGACTCTTAGTTATAATATTTTCATAGGTGTTTTGAGCCCTTGGACAAGTTTATATAGAGTATATGGACTACTCGGGATGGTTTGCAGGGGTCCGAGGGGTTTCAGGTGTGTTTCGAGATGGTTTCAGATTATTTTTGGGCATACAATAGCAGTAAATTTTCTACTATCAGTTAATGCATCATGATCGCGAGGCTAGGGTCATGATTGTTGTCACGACCTAAAATCCCATCAAGTCGTGATGGCACATAACTCAACCCGCTAGGTAAACCAAACAGTATAAGTTACAACTATAATGATAAATCATCAGTAACAATAAGTAAAGCTCAAAAGAATTCAATACGACTATTGTATGGGCCAAAAAACATCTTTGATATAGGCGAGCCACGTCAGCACCATGATAGCCTTCATCGGCTGCCACGTGTTACTAGTAAGGTCTCCATAAAGATCTGCCCCAGGTTGAAGTAGCCTCGAAGCGATGACGGTGCAGTTGAAGAGTCGGCAAAGATCAAGGTCGTGAAGTCATCGTAGTTCAAGGTCGAGCATCTCAGACAGTGTTATAACAGCTAGTTTTAAGATAGGACACAAAAGAGAATATTCTATGCACCTACTGTTAGGGTTTCTAGGAATATATTCCCTATAAATAAAAAAAGACACAATGATAGGGGACATGAGATATTCATTTGTAAAAAACGCATAGACTTGATAGAGAGAATTTGGTCTTATTACAAGTATGCAAAAATAACCTTTTTACTAAGATTCTTGCCTAGCATTCCCACTGGATCCAAGAACAATCTAAGTGTACAAAGGCTTATCAATCATTCAACATTGTTAGAGAGAATATCCCCAGATCTCATACCTTTTCGGGTGACTCACATGTTTCTATTTACTTAACTGCCATTTATTGCTACCTGTTATTATTTAATGACATATCCTATCTTTTTGGATCATTGAACACTGTCATTATTGTTTACATTCATTGTCATCTGGACAAATATACAAGTTATTTGTCACAAAACTGATAGCTTCGTCCTTAGGATATTATAGCTAAGATTTGCTCTTCTTTATTTAAATCTAACTAGTTGAACGAAGATCTAGATTTTTGGTCAAACAGTTTGGTGCCGTCTGTGTTAATTTTTTTAGTTTCCTTTGGATCTACAGCTAACGTGAGTCACTAACCTCACAAACCCCAAGATCTTTCTCTTTCTTTGCACGTACCAAAACCTACATGGCAGGTAACCAAGGAGAGAGGACTAAAGTAACAGGTGATTTCCCTAGCAACCTCATGAACTCTATCAGCGAGAGCTGTGAAACATTAGGCGAGGACGTGACGCCCACTGCCTCCCCAGGCGCGAAAGGTTGCCTCCCCCCATTGTAGCATAACAAAACTAAATGGAAAAGGGGCCTCCACGTCCACATAAGAAGGGACGCCGCCGGCTGTGAAAAAGCTCCTCGAAGCATGGCTCACCGATACTCTAATGAGCGTGCTCAACAAGCCCACTCCATGCACGACTACATAGATTGCAAGAAACCTACACAGTGCAACGAGCAGACGACCAGGCCAACCAACCAAACCCTCCAACACCAGGTATAACTCACAATGTTACTAACAATGCAGGTGACAGTGCCCTCGCCGCTGTTCTAAAGAGGATGGAAGAAATGGAGAATGAAAATAAAGTACTCAGAGATCAAATGAAAGAACACCAGGAACGAGTCGACAAGATACCGGGCGGACCAAAGCTATTGCCAAAAAGGGACGCTGGCAAGTTCGTAGAGCAATTGTATAGCGAAGAAGTAGCCCTGCATGCCATACCAAAGACCTTTAAAATGTCATTGTATCTCAGGATATACGACGGGACGACTGATCTCAAAGATCATGTGACTAATTACGTCACCGTCGTGAAAGGCAACAACCTCACCAAGGAACAAACATCTTCTATTTTGCTAAAGAAATTTGGCGAAACTCTCACGGGAGAGGCATTAACATGGTACTCACAGCTACCAGCTTGCTCTATAGAAACCTTTGAGGAAATGGCCGATAAGTTCGTGACGGTACATGCCGGAGCTAGGAAAGCCAAAACAAGAGTAAACGACGTATTCGCCATCAAGCAGTCTTTGGGAGAGGGATTGAGGGACTTCCTCGCCCGATACAACATGGTAAGGATGACCCTACCAAACGTGTCCGAGGAGATGGCGATCGCGGCTTTTCAGAACGAGTTGAGTAGAGATGGTTCGAGAGCGACTAGAAAATTGTTGAGCGGATTGATGAAATATCCTCCAACCACTTGGGACGAGATCCATAATGCTTACTGTGCTGAAGTCCGAGCAGACGAGGACGACCTCAATGGACCAACTTATCGGCTCATCTCGTTACAAGCCAAGAACGGCACCGGCCATACATCAAGGCCCCTGTCCTGCCTTCTCCCCGCTATGAGGAGGGCCCATCTAGGCCGAGAACGGGGACTCACCGGAACGAGAGAGGCATCCCCCTTATTACTGCTCACAGTTTTCGTGTATCACCTACAAAAGTAGTCTATACTCTGGAGAAACTCGGAACGAAGGTGAAGTGACCGCTAAAGATGAGGTCTGATCCGAGCACCAGAAAATCTGACGTCCTTTGTGAGTTCCACCAGGAGCGCGGACACAAAAAACAAGATTGCATCGCCCTCAGGCAAGAAGTTATAAACATATTGCGGCAGGGACACCTCAAAGAGTTGCTGAGCGACAAGGGGAGAAATAACTTTGCCAGAGGACGTGAACACTAAGGCCTACTGAAGCAGTTGTCACCAGCTCGTACTATCAACATGATCATCGGCGGCAGCAACGACTCCTCCATCAACGGTGTTAAATTCACCACCACTCACAAACTCAAACGATTTATCACCCGCGAATGGTATGACGAACTCGAAGAAAGTATCATCTTTGACGAGTCAGATGCTGACAGTTTGACTTTCCCTCAAAATGATTCTCTCGTCATTACTTTGCGCATTTTAGATATTGATGTCAAACGTATTATGGTAGATGATGGAAGTGAAGCGTGTATTATCCATCCACGAGTCCTCACTCAAATGAGACTCGAGGACAAGATAGTGCCATGCTGCATCACACTAACTAGTTTTAATACTGCAGTTGAATGGACATCGGAAGAAATTACACTCCCCGTCTTGGCCGGTAGTGTAACACTGGAGACGATATTCCACATCATGGACCAGGACACCGCGTACAATGCCATAGTATGACGACCATGGATACATCTCATGAGAACCATCCCCTCCAGAAGTGATCAAATTCCTAACACCTTGGGGGATATTCAACATACGAGGAGAACAACGAACGTCCCAGGAGTGCTATCGCACCGCCTTAGACGGCACAGCAACCCAACTGAAAAAAGACAAAAAAAAAAAAGAGACATAGCAATCAACAGGGCCGAGGTCGACACAAGAAGAGATCAAGGACGTCATCATGGATCCCGAAATGGTCAAAGCCACGGAATCGACTATAGAGGACCTCAACACCGTTCAAATAGACCGCAACGACTGCAGCAAAAAGGCCTACATCGACTGCAAAACTCTGAGAACTAGGTAAATTTAGTCAATTCTTAATAACTAATGCATATTTGTTTGCCTTCGGCCATGTTGATATGCTAGGCATCCCCAAGGAGATCGCCACACACAAATTAAATGTCGACCCGTTCTACCCCCCCCCCCCA